>ML780725.1:250220-264015 GCA_009831015.1 Picea engelmannii
AAATAGGAGGGCTAGATTGCAAGGCTCCTCTGGCGGTAGCTCCAGCGAAGGGATCTCCTCCATCTTTTTAACAAACTTAGACGAGGAAGGAGGCTCGGTTTTGGGTCTTGCCGAGCGAACTAGCTCCTTGAAAGCTTCCAACCAGTCATTTCCTTTCTTGGCATTCGAATCTGAGGCCATGGCCACTCTTCTTGGCACCAAGTCGCCGCGAAAACGCGTGCAAGGTCGCTGGCGCACTCGGGCCACTCAGGAAATCGCGTCTCTGTGTGCTCTTGATCTGCTCCCGTCGCCTAGCCTCGCCCCTGCAAACTACCCTGGTCGGCTGCCCGCGGATTTCCTTGCCCCTGCAACCAATAACCAGTGCGTGCGGCTAGGGTTTAGACCCTAGCCGCGTTGAGTTCCTCTCGCGCAGAGCCATTCAACTTGGAATCTTCATCTTCTACAAACCATAAAATTCCCCTATCATTTCATAGCTAAAACTTTAATAATATAATTATATATGGTGTTAGGTGATAGATTAATTTTGTAAACGTTTAATTGTTTTATTTATCAATATCTCATTAATTTTATTCAATTAAAAAAAGAGATTTTAAAATTGTAAAAATTATTTCAAAATATTAAATACATTGTATTATTATTTATGATTAAGTATGATTAGTTTATCAATAAGATAATTATTTTTTTTAAATTACAATTTTAGAAAATTATTATTTTAAATATAAAAATGAATTCAATACTCTTGAATACTCCTATTTCAATTAGATAATTTAATATTAATATTTAATATCAACAATTTTATGATTTAATTTAAAATGATTCCACCAAATTTTAAATTAAAAATATCAATTTCCCTTTTTATTATTTTAAATAACTATTATATTTATTTTATGCATACGCACCATATTTTTTTATCCACTCAAGGAAACTAACAACCATATTTTTTCTACGAGTCCCACTAATGGATGTGGCCATATTTGTGATATTGTTTGATCGTGAACCTGCGAATGTCTCGATTTCCTCCCATAAATTGCACCGATCGGCCCTACGGATTCAAAATAAAGATAATCAAAATTAAATTAAATTTGAGTTCTCCATATATGAAAGGGTGAGGATTCTATGAAGATTTAATTTTAAGTTATAAAAATAATAATAATTTAATTTTAAGGTTATTGTTAAGTTAGATATTAAATTGATGTATGAGATCTTTTTGTTTGTGGGTAACGATTAAGTGTTAAAGTCTATGGAGGTATACATATCCTACTCCTCTCTCGATTTGAACTTGTAATTTTTTTGGGAGAAAACACATATTTGTTTTATATAAATCGTTGTATCATAATTTACACAATGTATTGAGACGATACAAAATTAATTATAAGTATTAATTATTAATTATTGAAAAAAATCTTGATCGAACTCTTAGATTAAAGAATCTACAAGAAAATTGATTGAATTACAAATTAAAGATAGTTTGTATACTCACAAATTTAAAATAAAAGTTATTTAAGCATTTTTTTGCTCACGACAATTATTACATTGCATGATGCAATAAGTTGTCTATATACCTTAGTTTAAAAGAATAATTCTTACGATATTATCTTTAATACAGGTTTTATTGTATTTATATAGAGTTCGGGGATTGCTTAGTGATCAATTAGTAAAGTTGAAGTTCTTGTATGGGAGAGGTGCAAGTGGGTTGACTGTGATATTGTTAATATTCTCTCTCTCTCTCTTTCTTGTTTAGCTTGGCCATATTAAGGTTGGCTCTTGCTTCTCGACTCCCTAGTTGTTTAAATCTACCTCTCGTACACTTACATGTCAACAAGCTTAGCTTGACCAAAGGTAGACTCATTCAAACAAACCTACACACGAGTTAGCTTGTCTTGGCATAAACTCGGTCGATTAGCACCAATTGGTTTACCTGATCTAGATTTTATGAGCAGAACGAAATGACTACAGATTATTAACATGTGCTTAACACAAAATAACATAGATACAGTAAAACTGGTTTTCTATTCAATAAGGAAATAAGTTGAAACTGTAAAATGCAGCGGAAACAAGCTTGCAGGAATGGTGACGATTTATCTCTGAGAAGAGATGTGACGGTTGCGCTCATTCGCAAGAAGATGATTACAATGAGGCTCTGAAGGCCTTTTTACAATAAACATGAATGCCCAAAACCCTAGACATCCAAAAACCTAACCCTAGGGGATGAAGGGCCAAAAGTCATGTGGGCCCCATCTCGGTAAGTTAATACATCAACTTCCCGAGGTCGTAACTTTTGCATACGATCTCCGTTTTAGGCGTATGATACCCCGTTAGAAAGGTATCGTCGAAGAGATTCATTTTGGGGGCTCAATCATGCCTTCAAATAACATTGAGAATCTCTATCCGAAAAAACCTTCATTTGGGCCCTCAAAATGGCCCCGAAAGTTAAAACTGCTAAAAAATAGTAAATTGCCAAAATTGTCAGAAAATTGTTTTGAGCTAGTTGGAAAAGGTGGGTGGCCACTGATATCCACCTGGATCAATACTCCCTCCTTAGGAAGCAATGGTCTCCATTGCATTGAGTTCCCCCATCAGATGAGGAAATTTCTGTTGAATTTGACCCCGAGTGAGCCACTTGCCTTGGTGCAGGAGCTGCCCTGCTTTGACGACTCGATAAAGCTGGATCCTTTGTTGTTGAGTGCCCTTGATCTGTGTGTCCACAATCTGATCGTTGGATTCCTATTGTATGCAGTCGGGGTTGAGCTCTGTTGGTGTCAACTGCTCTGCTACGTCTGAGGTGTCCAATAATGGTGGGAAATAAGGGCGAAGGAGATCCACGTTGAACACTGGGTGCATGCCAAGGAAAGGAGGAATGTTGAGCTCAAAAGCATTATCCCCCACGACCTTGGTGATGGTGTACGACCCATAACGGAGTGGGCGAAGCTTCCGATGGGGTCTTGTAAGGCGTTCTTTCTGCAAGTGCAACCAAACTTTGTCGCCCACCTGAAACTTATGTGGCACCCGATGTTGATCATGGCGCTGCTTGTACTTGTCATTGGACTTCTGTAGGATATCCTGAACCTGTTGGAGGATGTGTTGGATCCACTCAATGAACCAGGTGGCTTTGTCAACTTCATTTGGAATAGGATATGATTCAGTCGAGGTGACTGCAAGGGGAAGTGCAACATCTATGGGACCCAATGGTTGGAATCCCAACCCCACCTGAAAGGGGTTGTGGCTGGTTGAGCTATGCAGGGATCAGTTGTAGCTATGTTGGACATAGGGAAGGGTCTCATCCCATGTGTGAGGGTGCTTTGAATTATACATGAGAAGAATATGCACAATCATTCGATTTCTGACCTCGGTTTGGCCATCTGTCTTGGGGTGGAAGGTCGTGGACTTGGTGAGCTTGGTGTCCAGCAGTGACCAGAGGCTCGACCAGAATGTGCTGAGAAATCAACTGTCCCAATCTAAGACAATGGTTTGTGGGATTCCAAAATGTACCCAGACTCATTCAAAGAAGAGCTTGGCAATGGCCTCTGTTGTGATGTTCTTCTTGCAGGCAACCAGAATCAACATCTTAGAAAAGCGATCAACAACCACAAAAACACAGTCATTTCCTCGTTTGGTGGACGGGAGGCCCGACATGTAGTCCACTGAGATGGATTCCCATGGCCTTTCAGGAGTAGGAAGAGGGGTGTACATGCCCTGTTTCTTAGTGGTCGGTTTTGAAATAGCGCAGGTAGTGCAGGACCTGATATACTTGCTAACCTCTTGTCAAAGTTTCGGCCAGTAGAAATGTTTTTGTAGCATCGCCACTGTCTTTTCAATGCTGAAGTGTCTTGCCACTTGATTATAGTGGGCTTCCCAGATCAACTTCACTCGCTCACTTGATGGAACACATATATGGCCCATACAACACAACAACCCATCCCGAAGATGAAAATTATCGACAACTGCGTTTGCACCCAACATTTGGTAGGTGGTGGCGAAGTTCGGGTCTGTCTCATAGAGTTGGGGCCATCCAGAGGTCTCATGGCCACAGGAGTCTAGCACCATGGTGAGTGCCGTGACTGGCGGTCTGCTGAGGCAATTAGCGACGCGATTGGTGCTTCCTATTTTATACTTGATGTTGAGGTGGAATTGCTGCAAGTATGTGGACCACTTTTGATGGCGATCATTCTGCAATTTTCCTTGTGTCTGCATGAATTGTAGTGGCTTATGATCAATGTGGATGATTGTCTCCTTCCTAAGAATGTAATGTCTCCACTGGCGACAGGCTTGCACAATGGAGTACATTTATTTGTTTTAAGTATGGTACTTACGAACAACATCTGATAGTGTCTCACTATGATAGGCCACGGGGTGGCCGTGCTGAGTGAGAACGACGCCCACCGCATAGTCTGAAGCATTTGTCTCGATCTGAAAGTGTTACTACAGGTATGGTAGTGAAAGTAGTGGGGTTGAGCACAAGCGCTGCTTCAAATCGTCTAACACTTATTGTTGGGACCGACCCCACACAAATTTCGCCTTACCACCACGGCTGAGGGCCCATGCAATATGGGAGAATCCCAACATGAACCTGCGGTAGAAATTGGTAAGGCCCAAGAAGCTCCAAAGTTCAGTGAGTGTGGTTGGGGTTGGCCAGTCACAGATGACTTGGATCTTGGCTATATCCACATATACGCCATGTTGATCAATTATGTAGCCCAGGTAATGGACCCTGTCCATGTCGAAGGATCATTTTTCCAAGTTGGCATATAGCTTGTTCTACCGCAGGGTGTGCAAAACCTGTTGAATATGCTACAAGTGTTCAGCCCAAGTCTTGTTGTAAATGAAAATGTCATCCAGATACACCACTACAAAAGTATTGGTGAATGGTCGCAGGATATCATCCATCATCCTCATGAAAGTGGCTGGAGCATTTGTCAAACCAAAGGGCACGACCAACCATTCAAAAAGGCCTTCCTTTGACTTGAAGGTGGTTTTCCTTACATTTGTCTATTCTATCGGGACCTGGTGGTAGCCAGACTTCAGATCAATCTTACTGAAGTATTTGGCCAACGTGAGTTGATTAAGTAGGTCGTTGATTCAGGGAATCGGGTACCGATTTCTGACTGTGATTTTACAGAGAGCCTGGTAATCAATGCAGAGTTGCCAGGTTCCATCTTTCTTCTGTACTAGCATGATTGGGCTCTCACAAGGTGATGAGCTGGGACGGATGTGCTCCTTGTGGAGTAGTTCTTCGATCTGTCGCTTGATCTCCTCATTCTCTAACAGAGAGCATTGATAGACTGGCTCATTGGGCAACGGTGCGCCAGGGGTCAGATCGATGGGGTGCTTGACCTGATAGTGCAGAGGTACCCCGGTAGGTGAGGAGAAGATATCTGGGTATTCTTCCACGACCTTATCTACTTTCTTTTGTTGTGTGGAGAAGTTGGCCGCAGAGACCCTAGATGTGGCTGTGATATTTCGCTTATTCTGAGAGCGAAACACGAAGAAGAAAAACTTCCCCGTCTGAGAGATGACCTTCCTGCATTGCTTAGCAGAGATCAAGGAAATAACACTAGGTGGGACTGCCTCGAGTATTCTTTACAATTTCCTGTTCAAAGTAATAATAATACTACGAGGCCTAGAATCATATACAACATGACGTTTCCTTAAACAAGGTTGGACCAAAATAACATCACAAACTTCGAGAGGAGCAACATCACACAATACCTCGTCTTTGAAGGGCTTGATGTTGTACGACAGTCGACACTGTTGGCTGACGCAAAGATCGCTTCCTTGGCAGAACCATCCAATGGTGTAGGGTTGTGGGTGCGGTGTTGTCGGCAGGGCTAGCTGCTTGACGACCTCTGCTGAGATGAGGTTCTTCTGGCTACCGCTATCCACGATGAAGTGCAGTGGGGTGGCTTTTACCGACATCTGTGAATGGAAGATGTGTTCTCCTTCTTCTTGCTCGTCTGGTTCACCAGGATGGAGCTTGGTGGTAGCAACAGTGGCACTGGGT
The DNA here is from genome assembly GCA_009831015.1 of Picea engelmannii. Lineage (NCBI taxonomy): Eukaryota > Viridiplantae > Streptophyta > Pinopsida > Pinales > Pinaceae > Picea > Picea engelmannii. The sequence continues at coordinate 256,219 of ML780725.1, forward strand.
TTCACATCAATGATCTTTCTTTCGCTTTCTGGTTCTGGCTCAGAGTCTGAATTCGCATATGATTCAGAGTCTTTCACTTCGGCCACCAACGACTTCTTTGAGTGACAGTCAACAATGTTATGCCAAGGGCTCTTATGGAAGTCGCACCACTTCCCGATATCTTTCTTTGTCTTTCCGGTGTCCTTCTTTACTTACGGATTGTACTGGTTGTCCTGATATTGTCCATATTTGCTCTGTCCTTTGTTCTATGGGTTGGGGCCACCCTTTCATGGCTTTTGTTGTGAGGGGTTCCCAGGCCCAAATTGTTGCGTCTTTTGTTTGAGCTTCTGCTCGATTTCGATGACATATCGGTAGGCCGCACCCAAGGATGAGATGTCCAAAAATTCCATTTCGGTCTGGATGTATCTATGTAGAGCGCCGCAATACTTGAGCACCATATGTCGCTCCAAATCTTTGATAGCCAGCTTGGTGCACAAGGTATGAAATATATTTGTGAAATCTGGCACTGCTTGGTCTCTTTCTTGCCGCAGTGTGGTTCATTTGGTATACAAGTCGTCATAACTTTTGACAGGGTAGTATTGTTCCTTAATAGCATCCCTGAAGGATTCCTAGGTGGCTGTGACTATAAATAATGAGGGTTCCTCTGTTTCCTTTTGCTCACATAAAGTTTCCCACCAATCTTTGACACGGGGAACGACTTTGAGGAGCGCAAAAGTAATCTTTTCTCTATTCGAAAAGTTATGGACAAAAAAATACCCTTCTAGTAGATTCAACCACTTGTCTACAACATCTGCATCAATTTGACCTTCAAATATAGGAATATCGAAGTTTATTTGTACGTTGAAGGGGGTGGCACCTCCGCTCAAAGAAGATGTGTTGCCTATTGGTAGTCGTCGAAGGATTTGCGCGAAACTATCCATCATCTTGTTCCTTTGTTGTGTGAGGGCTTCCTCAATCAACAGTTTGAAAGGATCTCCTGTCCTGTCATATTTATTTTCTCCTGCCATGAGAGGTCGCTTGGGTATAAGAGAGCTTTTGTCCTCAAGAGAAACAAGCTCGAGACTCAACTCTTTGTACTCCGACCTCGTTGGGGACATGCATGAAGACGACAAAGAGAAGACCGCTCTTACACCATTGATCCAGATTTTATGAGTAGAACAAAATGACTACAGATTACTAACAGGTGATTAACACAAAATAACGGAGATACAGTAAAATTGGTTTTCTATTCAATAAGGAAATAAGTTGAATCTGTAAAATGCAACGAAAACAAGCTTGTTGGAATGGTGGCGGCTTATCTCTGAGAAGAGATGTAATGGTTGCGCTCATTCGCAAGAAGATGATTACAATGAGGCTCTGAAGGCATTTTTACAATAAACAGGAATTCCAAAAACCCTAGACATCCAAAAACCTAACCCTAGGAGATGAAGCGCCAAAAGTCACATGGACCCCGTCTGGGTAAGTTAGTACATCAACTTCCTAGGGTCGTAACTTTTGCATACGATCTTCGTTTTAGGCGTATGATAACCCATTGGAAAGGTATCGTTGAGGAGATTCATTTTTTGCGCTCAATCATGACTTTGGATATTATTAAGAAGCTCTATCCTGAAAAACCTTCATTTAGGCCCTCAAAATGGCCCCGGAAGTTAAAACTGCTAAAAATAGTAAATTGCCAAAATTGTCATAAAACTGTTTTGAGCCAGTTGGAAAAGGTGGGTGTCCACCGATATCCATCTGGACCATTACCCCTCTTATGTTTATCTCTCCTTCCATTTTTATCTCAACCTCAACCCACCCAACACCATTACAGTCCCTACAAGGTCGTCAAAAGCTTGGGCTTAACACCATTGCACCTATACAATGTTTGTTCGTCATGGTGTTTGCACACGAGCCTGTTGTAGAACCCTGAGGACCCCTTCCTTACATATTCAAGCCCAATGTTCCCTCCCAAGATGAACTATGAAGGTCACTCATACATGATCCTATAATTGGAAAGAAACATTGATGGAAAGGGAATGAAAGTTAAACTCAAGTTGTGAACGTATTAACAAATGACACAAGTTTTTATGCAATAAGGTTGGCCATCCCCACTTTAGTTGATCAGACAACACGTGAAAGATGAGCCTCCCTTAGAACAAAAGGTCTAGTCGGTGAATGTAATGGAAGAATCTTGTCCTAAGCTAGAGCATGACCTGCATAAAGAACATGGAGTAGAGGCCGCTACAAGAATTGAAAAAGGACCAAAAAAGAAAGGGACCTAGATGATGAAAATAATAGAATAAGAACAAATGAAGTCATGACCCTATAGCATGACCATTACCTCATCAGAATAGGTGTTTGACTGTGAGTCCCTAGATGATCACAAAGTCCAAGATTACCTTCTTATGAGTTGTGATCCTTATCTAGTGATGAGGTGTTGTCATTATCCACTGGTGAGTTGTCAGTGAGATCTCGATTTAAAGGTGGTCAAATACATGCACTATAATTGGTATCATGAGATGAATACATGTGTTGAGAATGGCTTAAAGCCTTTTTTACCAAGTTCTTATCCTGCTTGTTCTATTTCTTAACATGGTATCAAAGCGCCTTATGATCTTAACGACTTAGTAGTTCCTCCATGATAGTAATCCATAAGAGGTGTAGCCAATGTTGTGAGATGGTGATGCTAAAATAAGCACGAAGTAAAAGAAAAGCAAATCAAAAACCATTTGGATACACATTGGCAATACATAAGTCATAGTTCTTTCAATTTCTTATTAATTTGAAGTGCAAATGTTTCGTTCTAGCATAAACACTAGGAAGTAATCTCTTTCACTTTACATATGGGATCATATGAATGATGAAAAGAGAACACTGAAATTTTTTGTGGAATCTTTTTCATGGTTCATTGATAAATCATGAGATATGTTGTTGATGCATTAATGATCATTCTCATCAACACAAAGTTCGAATTATATTTCCCTCACTCACTCTCCATTTCATATGCAATGATTCTAACTCTGACAATCTACTTATAGTAAATCTATTTCTCGTTTGTCTTGGTATATCTATCACTCTAGTCTTGGTATATATATCACTCTAAGAAACATTAGAGATCCATGGATTTATTGTATCCCATCTAAAATATGTTGCACATATCTATGTTGGAGTTTCTTTAAATATGGTGCTTAGCACTGCCAGTGTGGAGACTTAAGAAATGTTCTCTCATAGATATGTTGCCAATCACCATCCACGTGCAAGAGGAGATATGTCGCCAATCACCATCCACATGCAAGAGGTATAGCCAACTATTCATATCTTAATTTTGTGAAATGGATTACTTAATTGTTGGCTATTTTTTTAATGGTATTTATACCAAATGCATGATCTAAGAACAACCATACTTGTTTATAATACAAATTGATTTCAATCCCAAATAAAGAATGAGGTCATAAAGGATTAACTTGAGGTGCTTTGTAATTGATGTGTTGTGTTGGAATGTGTATTTGTTAAAGTTGGTAAAATGGTTCTTGTGAAAGTTTACCAACTTGTTTATTAAAAGTACAAGTGGACATGTGTTTATTAAAAGTAAAAGTGGACATGTGCAAGTAAAATGGTTTAAAATGGTTCTTGTGAAAGTGTGTCAATCCTTTTTTGTAAAAGTACAAGTGAACATGTGTAAGTAAAATGGTTTGTAAAAGTATAAGTGATCATGTGTAAGTAAAATGGTTCTTGTGAAAGTTTACCAACCCGGTTTGTAAAAGTACAAGTGAAGGTGTATAAAAGGGAGTGGGTTAACTCAAGATCAATCTTCCCTCCCGAGTTACTTTTTCAACAGGTTTTCTGGTGACCCGCTTTTAAATTTCCGGCCAATTCAGAACTTTGATGTGTTGTGTTGGAATGTGTATTTGTTAAAGTTGGTAAAATGGTTCTTGTGAAAGTTTGCCAAGGGTTGTTTATTAAAAGTACAAGTGGACATGTGAAAGTAAAATGGTTTAAAATGGTTCTTGTGAAAGTGTGTCAATCCTTTTTGTAAAAGTACAAGTGATCATGTGTAAGTAAAATGGTTCTTGTGAAAGTTTACCAACCTTGTTTGTAAAAGTACAAGTGAAGGTGTATAAAAGGGAGTGGGTTAACTCGGGAGCAATCTTCCCTCTCGAGTTACTTTTTCGACAGGTTTTCCGGCGATCCGCTTTTAAATTTATGGCCAATTCAGAACTTTGATCGATTTTCTAAGTATCTAGGTTGGTTTAAAATGGGGAAAAACCCCTAGGGTAAGAGTCTGAAATGCATGGAACAATGATCCATGCAAAACTTAGAGTACCCCTGTAAATTTGGTCGGATTCATGCCCATTTTTTTGTCTGAAAAGCAGAACTCGGGAGGGAAGATCGCTCCCAAGTTAGCTTACTCCGTATAAAAGGGCATGTAGGCTAGATTTTTTGGGAGGATATAAACAAATAATAAAAAAGATTTTATTTATTTATCTTGAACCTATTTTGAAATATAAACAAAGGGGTCTAAGGTACTTTGCACTTGTGCAATGGTGGATGATTCTCTTTCACATGATTAATGGTGTCTAGTTTCTTTACACTCATCTTTAATTTGGCAAACAACACAAGCATAAATGATCATGTGGTCGTGAAGTGCATACATTGCAACATGATTGCAACAATTAAGTTAAACTTATCATCTTTGTAAATCGATAAACGATTTATGTCATTTCAGAACAATTGATTCTAAGTGGCAAATTGTAAATCCATCAAGATCCACATTCTCTTTGAATCAATAGTTTGTCGAGTCATTGAATTGTAAAATTGATGGAGTTGTACCCCCCTTGTGCAAATTGTCATAAAGACCTGGTTGAAATTGAATAAGGAGGTCATTTTCATCAAAGTTTAATCATTGTAAATTATCATTTTGGGGTGCATGATCGGAAATACTTGACACCCTAAGTGACATAATAGCAAGTGAATGTGATAGAAAAGAAACAAGTACAAGCTGGTGAGTACAAGCAAGCATGTTAGGTGCAAAATAAAATAAAAAATGGTTATTTAAGGTGGGAAGCATTAGTAAAATGACAATCGATAAATCAAAGAATTACATGACTCCTTGCATGAATTGGATAATTGAGTTGTTGATCTTCACAAATTGATCTAAAGGATAAATTGATTGGAGCACTTGGGCTAAAATTAACTCAGAAGGAGTAGCAAATTGAAAACATGGTTATGCAACTTGTGATACAAATATCCTCGTAAAAATGGTTGATGTTATTGGTGATATAAATGACCTGATGGTTGACACAAAGACAATGAAATATATGGTTGATGATTCCTTAACTAATCATTAGAGGGAATCATACAAAGAATTGACGAACATAAGTCTTGTTGAAGATGAACCACAGGATGAAGCAAGGAGTGATATCAGAAATAGTATAAATGAAAGTAAACTTGAATTTTCTTTTCAAGTTAGTAAAGAAAATTGTCATGAATGCATGGAAGAACATCAAATACCAAATGATATTTTGAAACCTATCATCATAACTTGGGAAGAAATATATGACAACAAACATAGAACAAGACTTGGATACAATAAGGAAGTTACCTTTCATATTCCCGACTATTCCAGACCAATCCACTTCGACAGTGCAAAATTCCTTCAAGGAGATTCCACTTCGTTTGTTGCAGTTCAAAATCATATTGCTAAATGCCAACATTGTCATCGATTCAGTCATATGGAAACACAATGTTTTGATCTCCATCCTTGTCTTTATTATGGGAAGACAAATCATGTTTTGGATAAATGTTGGAAGAAGAAGAAGAAGGCTAAGAAAATAGTTCATTGTGGTTGGATAAATCCTTGGGATTGGAATCAACAAGTCAAGAAGTTCCATAAGTCTTATAGTCTAATTTAAACATAGGTAAAGACACATTTGCATGGGGAAATCACAAAAGTAAATAGATTTCAAACAATTTTTACAGATGAAGATTTTGGGCATGATTGGGGTCCAATTCTGTATGTCTTTTGAATTGAAACATGAGTAACTATAATGGTACTTTCTACATCTCAAGGGGGGAGTACATTGATCAATTGAAAATGGTCAGTGGTTAACCAAAACCACCACATTAATCAAGTCAAAATGGTTAGTGGTCAACTAAAAACCACAAGATACAATGATGAACTATTGAAGAAAATAAGTATCCAAAAGCTCATGCTAGATCCATTCAACAATCGTGTCACCTTGCGCCTAATAGGGAGGAATATCAATGATGATCTTCGGGCTTCAAGTTTCAAAGTCCTATCAATCAAAATTTTGGAATTCTAGCATGGTAACTGGTCGTCTCAATGGGACATCTACAATTCAATCAATAATCTCATCAAATCAACATATTTGGGAAGTCCTAACATTGAATCTAGAATCATCCCATTGCTCTTCAATTATTCATTGGGACATTGGGATATTGTTTGAAACCCAATTGTGTCTAAATTTAGAGAGCGCTTTGGTGATCCTATTTGTTCACTGATAGCAGAATGGTCATTCTATTTGTTCACCATTTATGAGGGGAATATTTAGACATGGAAACTATTCACTTTAAGAAATTCTACTCTCTTTTAAAGTTCATTTTAGATGAGCCATTCAACATCCATATTTGCAGTTTTCAGGCGCATCTTCATTGAAGCCCAACTTAGAAGTTTATGAGTGAAGATTGAAGATGATACCAGATTGTGCACTAGTTCATGTTTCCTTACTAGTATAATTATTCAGACCCATGATTGGGGGGGAGGAATGTTATACTATGAGTCCCTATACAATCACAAAGTCCAAGACCACTTTCTTTTGAGCAGGGGAATGTTATATTGTGAGTCCCTAGACAATCACAAAGTCCAAGATCATCTTCTTATGAGTTGTCATCCTTATGGACCAATGAGGTTTTGTCATTATCCATTGATGATTTGTTAGTGAGATCTAAATCTAGAGGTGGTCAAATACATATACTATAAATTGATATCATGAGATGAATACACATGTTGATAATGACTTAAATCCTTTTTTGCCGAGTTCTTGTCTTGTTTTTTCTATTTCTTAACAATAGGCTTGCCCGAATGAAACAAGTTTCTTGGCAAAACAAGCACTACTACAATAGGCTCGTTTTATATATTTCTTCATTTGCTATATTTTTTGTTTTATTGTGAATTAGAGACACAAAATAGGACATTATAAGAATGCACCCTATTTGCATCACAACAATGTCCTTATTGTGTGTCTTTTCCATCTATTAGCATCCATTTTTAACATATTTTTCCTATTTCTTGTGTCCTCCCAACATTGAATTAGCGTCCTTTTAGTGTCGGTTTAATATCCTCCCAATGTCCTCATAAGATTTGTTTAGCATCCTCAAGGGTCTTTTTAACATCCTCCCAACATTGGCTTAGCATCCTCACGAAGTTGCTTTAACATCCTCACAGGTCTCTCTTAACATCCTCATAATGTCGATTTAGCATCCTCTTAGAATCAATTTAGCATCCTCGTAACGTTGATAACATCCTCATGGGTCTTTTTAGATTCATTGTAGTATCTTCTTGGGTCTCTTTAATGTCATTTGGGATCCTCAATAGTCTATTTATCATCGTTTTAGTGTCCTCATGGGACTCTTTCATGTCATTTTCCTCAAGGGTCCTTTTACCATCTCCTTGGCATCCTCAAGGGTGTATTAGTGTCACTTCAACATATGTAGGGGTGATTTTAGTGTTATTTAGCATCATAAGTGGTCCTTTTTGTTGAAATTACTAACACAACTGAGAGGGGGGGGGGGGGGGGG
>ML780725.1:264065-276545 GCA_009831015.1 Picea engelmannii
TTGTTTGAGAGCACCAACTCTCTGGTTTCTCTAGCACCCACTAGAAGGAAGCATCAACTCCCTGAATATTCCAGCACCAACTGGATGGAAGCACCAACTTCCTTAATGTTCCAGCACCAACTGGATGGAAGCACCAACTTCCATAATGTTCCAGCACCAACTGGATGGAAGCACCAACTTCCATTTACACAGGCTCCAACCTGTATAACAAAGAACACTTGTTCTCCCTTGCACCACCCTGCCACCCTAGTTTCTCTGGGTGCAACCAGATGGAAGCTACAACTTCCCGTGTTCAAGCTCCCACTTGAACCTCTGAGGACAACAGTCCTCCCAAGCATCTCCCAACCTCCCTAATGTATTAATGAATGAATACACAGATAACTACACAGATAAATCAATTCTTACCATTCTTTCTCTGTTCTGTAAGTATGATCTTCTACAAACTGTTCTGCAATTCTTCTCTTCCTCTGTCTGTTCAGCAGGTTTGCTTTGCATCAACTTTTTCTGTCATTCTGCTATGCTTCAACTTACTCTGTTAATCTTCTCTGCCTCCTAATTTCACTCTGCACATATGCTCAATTTCATACTGCGCATCCTCTCCTTTCCCTTTCTTACAATTTCATTCTTTTTCATCTAGAACAACCATACTTTCACATTCTGTCTCATTTTCTTTTATACACACTTCCTCGACGGTTCCACTTCACATTTCCTTAGGCAAAAACAAGGAAAACTGTCCTAGCAACTGAAACGCTAACTGATTCTCAATCATGAGTCCGTTTCTTTTAACAGATTCGTAACAGAGGAGTTAACTGTGAGAGGGAACAATAACCCTCCGATCACAATGAAGTTTATCCGCACCGTTGGATGAACTTTATTAATCTTCCCTTTAAATCGGATTTCAGCATTCCTTATGTTCAATGTTCTTTTCACTTACAAATCCCGATCCACAAAATTCCGTAAAGCAGTCAGATCAACGATCCAGATCATATTTAGATCCGACGATTCATATTAAGTCGTGATTTCACTCATCGCGATTTCAACACTTTGGACGTTCGGTGTTTTTGTCACTTCAAATTCCCGATCCTCGACACTCTGTAAAGAAGTCGGATCAACGATCCAGATCACATCTCTATTCAACGGCTACGATTAAGTCATGATTTCACATATCGCGAAATCGGGATTCCTGATGTTAAAAAACTTTGACATCTCCAACTCTCGATCCCTGAAACTCCGACAAGGTGTCCATCTGCTGACGTCACACGTGGATTGACACGTGTTGAATACTGCCATGTGTCACTTTGATTCGTGACTTACATGTGCCTGATATGTTGAATCAGTCTAACACTTGTCATTACCTGGTTGTGCCACGTGTTCCTAGCTGATGTGGTCTGTTGACGTGAGTCGGGTCGACGGTTCAGATGTGATCTTGATTTGACGGCTCAGATTACGTCGGGATTTTGCATATCGAGAAATCATGATTCCTGTTGCATTGTTTCTTTGACATTTCCAACACACGATCCTCGAAACTCCGATCAACGGTTCAGATGTGATCTTCATTTGACGGCTCAAATTATGCCGGGATTTTTCATATTGAGAAATCGAGATTCCTGTTGCATTGTTTCTTTGACATTTCCAACACGCGATTCTCGAAACTACGATCAACGGTTCAGATGTGATCTTGATTTGACAGCTTAGATTACGCCGGGATTTTTCATATCGAGAAATCGGGATTCCTGTTGCATTGTTTCTTTGACATTTCCAACACGCGATTCTCGAAACTCCGATCAATGGTTTAGATGTGATCTTGATTTGACGGCTCAGATTACGTCGGGATTTTTCATATTGTGATTACGCTCACTTCTCCTTGCCCTTTAAAGAACGTGCAGGTTCTTCTTGATCTAATGATGGTCGGGTCCTGCACTTGGATCTAACGTCTGAGATATGTCCTCCTTTTCAGTGCGCTCTTCTTGTCTTCATTCAGATCCGACGACCATCGGGAATTCAGAAAGAGATCTAACGAACACAGTTGATGCTCTTCCCCGATTATCACTGCTCCGCTGATCATCGCTGTTATACTCAAGCCATCACCACTACTGTACTTGCCATCAATGACAAGTATATGTTGCCTGTAAATATGCTGTAAATATGCTAACAATCCTCTGTACATTCTTCTTGTACTCATGCCATTCGTTGTCTGTTACATTACATATTTGCCAACACTTTTAATATCCCTATAGTGCCTCTGCCATGTCCTAAATGTTCCCTTTAACATCTCCTTAACTTCTTAACAATTAACTATATCATCCCATTAACATCTCTCGACGTCCTTATTTGTCACTTTTACATGTGTTTCACAGTCCTTATTTCATTGTTCTAGTTTGGTTGAGTTTGAGTCAGGTCATGCCCACATTGTTTCTAACATAACCCGTTTTTTATAGTGTTGTTGCATTTTTATATTGTAGCCTCCATATTTTTATTTTAAGATATTTCACAACAATATTTAAATTTTCATTTTATACTAAACAAATCTCGTTTTTGGTTTGAATTTACATTATGGGACATTAATCAATATATTCTAATACACAAGATAACGAAAAAGTTGTCTATAAAACCATAATTATTTATATACAATAGTCATATTTCTTCTAGTAACATGTGGTATCGCCACCTCATGGGAAATGTGAATCCTAAGCATAGAGTAAAATTTGTTCTCCATGTAAACAAGCGGTCTACCATCACCCCATGGAATGTATTAAATCTTACATATAATAATAAAATCAAGTCATTGGTTGATTCCAACAATTTTGAAAGAGTAGTAAATGTAGATTTTAACCTTGTACAATATTTACTGCAAACATATTTTCAGTAAAAGAACATAAAATATACAATGGCAAATACAAACATTACACAGAGATTTTTCCCATGGAAACCCAAACCAGGAAAACCAACATATTCTATATTCATTCATAGTGTTACATTGTTTACAATACAATATACATATAGGAGCCAGTGGCATCCAAAACCCTAACTCAATGACCTGGATTAGTTAGCAACCTTAATTCCTTAACTGGAAATAGAAAACCATCGGCAAAAACCATGTGCCGAAAAACCGCCCAAAAATGTGACATGTTTCCCGAGGACACTAATACTCGTGCAAAGAATATAACACATACCCAACATTCTCCCACTTGTTGTTTTCTTTGCATACAGGGGGTTACAGGGTTACATAGTCAACAATACAAGGCACAAATGCCCATGGATCCTCTACACCAAGAGAACTTCTCATTGCTCACAGATTTTGTTAATGAATCTACAACATTCTTCAAATTGTCCACCTTCATCAACAACACTTTCTTTACTTCAACCATGTCTCTCAAAAAGTGATCTTGAATATCAATATGCTTTGTCTTTGAATGATAAGTCAGGTTCTTTGCCAAAAAAATTGCACTCTGACTATCACATTTATCCTTACAGCTTGTTGTACCAACCCAATACCTGAATACAATCTTTGTAACCATACTGCTTCCTTACTTGGATGAGTGGCTGCCATGTATTCAACTTTTGTAGTTGAAAGTGCCACTACAACCTGTCTTTTTCTCATCCAACTTATTGCTCCTCCAAACAGGTTAAACACATACCCACTTGTAGATCTCCAACCCAATTTGCATCCACAAAGCCATGTATATCCACCACTCTGTCCAATCTCGCTCTTCCTTGGTAGCACAATCCATAACTAGCAGTGCCACACAAATACCTGAAATCCCTTTTTATTGCTGTCCAATGCTCCTTCCCTGGTTTTGACATATACATGTTCAAAACTCCCACTGCATGTGCAATGTTCGGTCTAGTATATACCATTGCATACATCAAACTGCCAACTGCACTCGCATATGGAACACAAGACATGCCCTCCTCCTCTTCCTATGTCTTGGGACACTGATCCGTAGATAAATTTACACCAACATGAATAGGAACATTGACCGGTTTACATTCCTGCATATTCATCCTCTGCAATATTGTCTCAACATATTTTCCTTGATTTAACCAGAGTTTCCTCTTTTTCCGATCTCTTTTAATTTCCATGCCCAAAATGAAATTTGAAGCACTGAGATCCTTCATGTCAAATTTAGAGGACAACTGAGTTTTTACATCTTGGATAATCTCCTTGTTGTTTCCTATCAACAATATGTGATCCACATACAAGACCAAATAAATCAAATGATCACAAATTAATTTAAAATACACGTAGTGATCCTCTTTGCTTCTTGTGAAGCCAAGTCCCAACATACAAGTATCAAATTTTTGATACCGCATCCTTGATGATTGTTTTAAACCATACAAGGACTTTTCCAGCTTGCATACCAGCTCCTTCTTTCCCTTCACATCATAACCTTCTGGTTGCTTCATATAGATTTCTTCTTCCATATCCCCATGTAGGAATGTTGTCTTCACATCCATCTGTTCTACTTCAAAATCAAATGCAACAACAATAGATAACAAAAATATTATAGAGGTTAACTTGGCAACAGGAGAAAAAATCTCACCAACATCAATTCCCTCAACCTGGGAATAACCCTTTGCTACTAACCGAGCTTTGTATTTCTCCACTTTTCCTTCTGGATTAAGCTTCTTTTTAAATACCCATTTGCTGCCAATAAGCTTTCTTCCAATCGACAACTCCACTAGATCCCAAGCATCATTCTTATCCAAATCTGCCATTTCTTCGTCCATGGCCCTTTTCCAGAGATTTCCATCCTCTGAATCCATTGCCTCCCTGACATTTCTAGGATCATCATCAGTAATAGACAAAGCAAAATTTGAACGGAAGTCAGATGGAGTATACCTTTCCGAGAGCCTTATTTCTCAAACCGATCTCCTCAATATTGGAGTATGAGGATCTTCTTCTTTTGATTCTTGTTCTTCTATAGAGTCTGACTCATCATCCTTTAAATCAAACTCTATTTTCTCTAGTTCTTCCTTACTAGGCAGGACTTCATGTTTAACAACATCCTTCATTTCTCTAAATACCACATCTCGGTTATACACTACCTTCTTAGTTTCTGGGTTCCAAAGCTTATAACCTTTGAGACCATCTTTATATCCAATAAAGATACACTTTTAAGCCTTCTTATCTAGCTTACTCATGTTTTCCTTTGGAACACGAACATATGCATCACAACCAAATACCTTGAGATGTGTGAGAGAAGGTTTCTTACCGGTCCATACCTCTTGTGGAGTCTTGTCATCCAACGCTAATGAGGGTGATCTGTTGACCATGTAACATGCATTGCCCACTGCCTCTATGGAGAATTCTTTCCCTAACCCGACACCATTGAGCACGCACCTTTCTTTTTCCATTAACGTCCTGTTCATCCATTCTGCAACTCCATTCTGCTAAGGTGTATATGGAGTAGTCTTCTTCCTTGTTATACCACACTTCTTACAGAATTATTCAAATTCATTCCCACATAACTCTCTGCCATTATCTGTCCTCGATACCTTAATTCTTTTCTCTGTTTGATTCTCAACAAGAGCCTTAAACTCTTTAAACCTGCCAAATACTTCAAACCCCTACGCGCCCGGCGCAACGCAGACACTACTACTCGTGCAAAGAATATAACACATACCCAACAGTAAAATAAAGTTATTGTCACCATCACTATTAATATAAGACAAAGATTTTGATCCATTGTCGTCATTACCATCCTCTAAAGCTTGAACATCATCCTCTTCTTATACTTCTTTTGGAGGTTGTTGTGAGAACACAATAAAGGACAATTAACACATGTGCAATTAACAATGAGCTAGTAAGCAATATTTATCATAAACATTGGATTTTGACACTTAAGAGAAAATTTCTTATAATTTACCTCGGTGACCACGATTTTCATGTCCTTCACTATCTTTACATATCTATTCTTTGGGGAACATTTAAGTTTTTTCTCAGTTGGTGTATACTCATATTACTCCCACTATATTTCCACAAGGGAAAACCATAATTAATCTTTCCAATAAGCTATCACAAAATCACCTACCAACTATTTTTAATGAATACTTAAAATAAATAAGATCATAACTTACAAATCCACCTGTAATGTATTTTTCCCTAATTATGCAAAATCATGTCTAAAGCTTTTCTTGTTAACTTTGATTCTAATTTGTATAAGAGAAATAATATATATAAAAGAATACAATACTTGATATAAAGCGTGTCATGCGGGTTTTTAAAACTATAATTCAACTAATATAGTATGTCTTTCCTTAGTGGCTTTTGTCGTGGTGTTTTGATGATTGGTTGTCCTACGACAAGCATTTGATCACATTATTTTTGTTATGTGCCTTAGATACAAAAATAATGTTATGTGCCTTAGATATGGAAATAAAATCACATACAATATATCCAAGAATAATATACAATAAATCCACACTTTAATAATATGAAAACCCTTAAGGTAGGGTGATACCTTACAATTGATCCTTTTATGGGAGGAATCCACTCTTGTTCACTTGCCTCTTCGAGGGGGCAACCTCCTAATGAGATAAGCTCCAATTACAATACTCTTCCACATCTCATAAGGAGGAACCCATCCTTATTTATACTGATGAAGAAAACCATAATCATAACAACCTTATAACTACCTAGTGGACCTTCTTTAATGAGGCCCCATTACATTTATTCAATAATTCTAACTACCATAATGGGTCTTATTTAATAATATAGTGGACCTACTCCACCTTACATTGAATGGCCTCCACTATTATTACATCACCATGGGCCCTTTAGCCCCCCATTCTTCCTTTCTCTTGCTTTCTTACTTTCATTGTGTTCACACTATTACATGGGCCTTATTTACTAGAAATGGCCTTCATACATAACAACACATAACTGCCTAACTATTATTATTCCCTCTAAGTACCTCCCTAGGTACCCCATATTACCTCCATAGGTATACTAGATTCCATCCCCCTTTGCGTGTTTCATCCTTGAAATATGGGAAGAAACCATACAATATGATCAACTGAAAAATGTAGACAACTAGTACCAAGCACGCGAATACATCAATCATAGTGAAATGTGAACATGGGATCAAACTGCTTCCTTGCCACCTTGACCTGGACTCTAATTTCTCCTTGTTGTGCTATTATGATATATCCATGCATTGTTTTTATGAATCCATGTGCCTCTCCATTGATTGTCTTTCTAGTGCCATGTTTGTCCATAATAATTTCGGTGATGTCCACGCCCTTTCCTTGATGACTGCTACTTTTCTAGGTGGTGTGGGTCACGATATACATCATCCTTAGCTCTTGGTTTTTCTGACCGAGACTGTTCAACATGTGGTTCCTTTGAGACATTTAGCTCCTTCACTTCTGCTTCTTGTTTACGACGTTCCTACGACATTTTGTCCAGTGCTTATGTAGGATTTTCCTTTGATTCAATCTTAGACTCTTTGTTTCATGATTCATTAGGTACAACAATTTGTTTCCCATCTATAACTTCCTCCAGTGCCCCCTTGGGCCCTTCTTGTTTAGTAAGAGAAATGTCCTACAACATAGTTTTCTTTTTCTTGTACCATAGCTTGAAAAAAATATTTTACACATTAACATTAACTATACCCATTGATTCTATCCAAGGATATCCAAAAATAACATCCAATTCATTCATATCTATGACATGAAAATCATAATGCAACACATGTTTGTCCACGGTGAGCTTCAAATCTTGAAAAATTTGTATAGACTCACCCCCAACTTGTGTACTTTGGATATGTTATGTAGGAACTCACAATCTGTTAGCCAAATGAACATTGATAAAATTATGTTGGCAACTAGTGTTAATAGAAACAATGACCTTTTCTTTATCAATACAACCATGAATCTATAATATAGAGTTGCCACATGAAAATAAACCCTTGGTGCTCTCTTGATCCTTTTTGCCAACATGAGACCACCTATCTAAAAGTAAATTTTCAAATGCTTCATCAGAAAGTGCCATCATATTAGGCACATATTAGGAAAGTCCAATGATTTCCACCATATGTCAACATCTTCTTTGAAACCATAGGGTAACCAAAATTTCCAATTATCTTTTCATAATGACTTGTGAGATTCTATGATTTTTTCAATACTAGGGCCATCCTCTTTGCTAGCAAAAGACATATTGCTTGGGATAAATCTTCAACAAAAACTAGTGCTTATAGAAATAAATTAATTTGTATATATTGGTGATGGTTTGGTTGAAATCTGAGTACTTTATATTTGATCTGCAAATCGCACGGTTGTTCTCGGAAAAACTTCAAAATTTGTTGATTTTAAATTGCCAATAACTTCACTTCACAAACTCCATTTCAGATAGTTGTTTTTTTCAAAATTAGGTATTTTTCCAAGAGGAGCTCAAATATATAATTGGTTTCTACAAATTATTCTCATAAATTTTTATAATTTTATCTGAAGTGGGTCACCCCCTTTTTTTTTCCTTAAAAAATTTGCAAAAAGAAAAAAAGAAGAAGATATTCCTTTCTTTGGACCAAGAAAGAGCTCTAATACCAATTGTTATGTACCTTGATTTGAAATATAAGATAGAAGATAAACCTCTATCTTGAATATGAAATCAAATCATTCACACCAAATAATCAACATGAGAGAATTGTAGAGAAAACCCTTGAGATAGGGTAACACCATCCATTATTCCTTATGAAAGGAAATCACTCATCAAGCAATGCTTGATACCATTACAATATTCTTCACCATGCTCCATTTCATTTCCTCTATTTCTTTATATATTACTATCTAACTTCTAAGAACATTCTAGAGAAAGAACGTTCTACAATAGGAGGAACCTTCTAGTAACCCTTTTTACATTCACTGTTTTCACAATATTACATGGGCGTTGTTTATTAAAAATGGTCTCCATACATAACAATACATAGCTATCTACCTATTATTATTCCCCTTGGGCACCTCCCTAGGTATACTACAATTTCTCTTTAGTTTTGATCTCTAACATAGTTATCTACTTGACGAGAACCCCCTAGCGTTCTCATTTTTTAGAGGTTGCATTTAGAGGTTAATTTTACAATTGTCTAGAAAAGGGGTGCTATTGGTATAACCCTTTTTTAACCTGGTTAAAATTACCACATTTTGCAACCATACCCTTAACAACCTTGTAATGTTTCCAATAAAAACCTTAAAACAACCCTCAAATAAAAAATGACACTAACAATAGGACCATTTTTTTCGAGGTTAAAATTACAACTTCTTTGAAACTGTGGACTTAACAAAAGGTATTGTTGCAACCAAAATACTAAATCAATCCCCGAATCGAAAAGTGGTGATCCCTGTAGCACCCCCCTTTTTTCCAAGGCTAAAATTACACTCTTTTGAAATCATGGCCTTAACAACTGATACCCTTACAACCCAAATATTAAAATCAACCATTGAATAAAAACATGTGTTATCAACAACACCTTTTTTTTCAAGCTTAAAATCACAACATTTTTAAAATCATGGCCTAAAAACATGGTACCATTATAAACAAAATCATTAAAAATGAAAAAAAAACAGGATAATTTTTAATAAATAAACAAAATTTTAAAAAAGAAAAAGAAAAATACCATAATTATTTAAAAAAAATGAAAATAATAAAAAGCACCCCACATCCTGCTTTTAAAAATTTTCCTTCAAATAAACCCGAAACCAAAAAAAAAGAGAGAAAAGAGGGGGGAAAAAAAGAGAAAAAAGAAATAAGAAAATAATTGAAAAAATATATATAATTAAAAAAAAAAACTCCAAATAAGACAATAAAAAAGATAAAAAAACAATTAAAAAACACTTAAAAGAAAATTAAAAAATAAAAACAATACTGTATTGTGGGGTGATTCCCCCACCCCCACCCGATTACCCCTCCTTCCACTACCCTCTCACCTCACCCACTGGCCCTACCCTGCTCACCTGCCCACCCCCCTCCCTCCTTGATGCATCTATCTTGCTTCATTTGCAAAGCTTGTTTCTCATTTTAGCAACAACATTTGCAAATGGAGTGTGGGGAGGGGGCTCCACCCTAGCTCGTTGATTAAAGGAGAAGTGGGTGGGGAAAATGGGGGCGAGGTGACTTTGTTAACTTAAACTAAAATTTATATGAAAATATAAAGATTGTGCCGAAGCAACAATGAAGTCAAACATAGATATAAAATTGGGCTCTTGGCCTCTATAGTTCCTTCCTATTGCTGATACAAAATCTTGAGGAATTTTCAACGTAAACTTCCACACATATTGACTAACTAACTCCTTTACAAAATGTCCAAGCAAAAAGACAACTTACAAATACATTTAATGTTTAAAGGACTCATTATCCTGTAATTCTTGTTCTCTCTCCAACAAAGGAGAGTCATCTTCCACCTCCATAGGATCCAAATCAAAACCCCTAGTTTCTGCTTCCGAATTTCCTTCATGCTGAGAATTTACTATTGCTTGATTGATTGAGGCCGAATTGGAATGTTGAGGAATAACTAGTGATCAGAGATGCTGGCAGTCAATTTCTAGGATATCAATTCTTTTTGTTTGGATCGTGACCAGGTGCAAAATATTTGCCACTGCTTGCTCCATTTCTGAGATTTTAACCATAATTTGTTGAAGCATGTCACTGTTTCCTTGCGTAACTTCTTCATGTCGGTCGAGAACTTTTTTGATATTAGCCCAATTTAAATCCATACCTATCTAGAACACATAATAGGTAGGAAAACCTCACCACACAAGTCCAAGAATTTTGTCTCCTATTCCGACTTTAAAGAAAACTGAGAGAGAGGGGAAATCTCCAGAAGAAACATATAGAACGAAAACAAAGCAACAATCTTCAAGAACAAACACATAGTAGGAGAACCTGAAAATCTAGGAGCGACTTAGACAAAGCCAAATGAAGAACCATCATTGAAGGGACAATAATGTCAACCCAATACCCATATCCGCAACAAACCAAGATCTAAACACTGAAGAACAAAAGACCACATCTCCCAAATCACCAATGGAATCCATGATTGAAAAACTCTCACATTTGAAGTCGTCCTCATACATTTGACATCGATTAACCCACATGTCCCCAAAACCATTAATATGTGCGAGCAATCTTACCATCTTTCCACTTGATGCTACTCGCCTCCAGTTGTCCACAAACATTAAATATTGATTATGCATATTAATTAAGGTATGGGGATTATCCCCCTTAACCCATTTTTTTTATAATGATTCCCTCACTTAGGTGTTATCCCAATTTAGCCCAATAGACCACCTTGGAATTATGCTCGCGCTTGATGTGGTATATTGCCACCTCTTCAAACTCTACTAGAAGGTTGGAAATGTGAGAGATAAGAATGTTAAGCACACTATTTCCAGTCATTTATTTCCTAGATCACAATCAATGAATCCCCAATAATCACAAGCCTTGTGATCCTTCCTTCCCCTGCGATGGATATTCCAATCCACATGGAGAAAGCTGTTGCGATATTGTTAGAAACATTCCCTAGTCCCTAAGTAAAGGATGTTATGTTATTTTATTCGGGACCTTGAAGATTCGCCCCCACACTTGCCACCCTTGGGGGCAAGGTGATTTTCAAAATAGCCCATCCAACACATTTTCACTTAAAAAACAAAAACAAAACAATTTTGCAAAATCTCTCTCTCTCTCTCTCTAAGTTTTATTTTAGTTTTTAGTTTTTAATATGTTATTTATTTATATTTTATATTTTTCTGTTTTTGAAATTTATTTTAAATGCATTTTTTCTCTAAATCTTCCTTTTTTTTCTTAAGTTTATTTTTTGAAAAAAGTTTAAAAAGAAGGCGTGGTTTTATTTTTTATTTTTATAATAATTATGATGTTTTTATTGTTTTAAATTTCAAATGTATTTTTAAAACTTTTAATTTTTTTTGTTTGTTTGTTAGAAATGGACGTTACTCACGGGGCCAATACTTCAACTATTGGCTAAGAAACCACAACCTAGGGGCATCTAAGCCATCAAAATCATTCGGGGATAACACCCGGCCTAGGCCGCACCAACCCTTAACATGACTAGATTTTTGGGCGTCTCCTCTCGATTAAACACAATGTAAGGGTATTTAACTCAGGTCGCCTAACAAACAAAACTCACACCTTAACCAATTGAGCTAGCGGGAATTGACTTAAAATTTTATTTATTAAAAAAAGAACCATGTGTTTTCCCTATTTTGATATTTTTCCTTTTCCTTTCTTATTTATTTATTTTTCTTTTTTTATATGGTTTTGTTTGTAACAATGTAAGGGTCTTAGGTCATGGTTTAAAAAATGTTGCAATTTTCAATCTAGGAAAAAACAAGGTGCTATTGATAGCTCTTCTTTTTCGATTTAGGGGCTGATTTTAAGATTTTGGTTGCGCAGGTGTCAATTGTCAATGCCATGATTTCAAAAATGTAATTTCAGTCTAAAAAAGGTGGTGGGGTGGGATGAGAGCG
>ML780725.1:278934-324372 GCA_009831015.1 Picea engelmannii
GTTGATTTTTAGAAAAAAATTAAGTGAAAGGTGCATGGTGGTTTTTTTCTTTTTTCTTTTTAACTTAATTATTTATTTGAGATCTTTAATCATTTAAAAAAAATGAAATGTATTTTTTAAATCCATTTTTAAAATTTTATTTACTAAAACAACATGTTTTTCCTTGTTTTGGATTTTTGTTTTGTTTTGTTTTGTTTTTTACTTCTATTTTTATTCATTTTTCCTCTCTTTTTTTTCTCAGTATTTTTTTGCGACAATGTTGGGCTTTTAGGCCATGGTTTCAAAAATATCACAATTTTCAACTCTCCCAAAAAAGTGGGTGCTATTGATAATCCCCCCCCTTTTTAGAGAATAGCTAAATCTACATTCTAATATACTAGCCCCATTTGGATTCATACAAGAGAAAAATAATGGTTGATTTTTTTGATAGCTTTAAGCAATATCTTTGGGAATTAAAGGAGAGCTCAGGCATGCCTCCATGTTAGGATGATATGTAGAGAATAGTTGATGGCTTACGTTTAGGAGGTATGAAGACAACCAGCCGTGCATAAAGGGTAATTAATTTTATTCATTTATTCACAAATTCAAAATGGTGAAATTATGGTGCCTGTACATAGAGATAACTCTTCCTAGAAACCAAGGGAAAGCTACAATTGCCTTCATCTTATATGACCATAGAGATTGATAGGTTCAAATAACAATGAGATGCTTGAACAATAATGACACCAAAAACAACAAGACATATTATTATGCACTCATAGAAGGCCTATGAGTAGCAAAGACATATGGGGTGAATGAAATTGTGATGTTTACAAACTCTAAACTAATTTGTAAACAAATGTTGGGTCAATATAAAGTGAACGCCAAAACCTTGCATTTAATGGCAAGGGATATTGTCAAGCATTTCTCTATTTTGCATGTACATCATAATGGTGGAGAGGATATCATATTGAGGCCCAAAAATGTGCTCTTCTCCAAAGTTTAATTTTTCCAATGATAACACTGGTTATTGAATCATATGAATGAGTTTAGTTTCAACTATTTTTTGGTCTTTCTAGTTGGACTATATGATTTATGATTATTACTATTTGTCTTGGACACTTTGCTTCTTTATGACTCTATATTTTTGGATGCCTTATGGGGAAAGTTTTCATAGACTGGGTATTTTTTCCTTGCAACCTTATCTAGTTGTGTTTATCAGGGGAACTAGCTTTAGTGAACCTTGATTCACCCTTTGCATTATTTATTTTCTAGATCCAATATTCACTCCCCTTGTACATTTTTATTCCATATATTCTCTCCTCTATTATTGTTCAACTTTCAAATATTGGCTTAGAGTAGTATTTTACACTTTTCGTTTTGTTTTATATAGGAGCCACTTTTGCACTCCCACGTTGTATCAACACTATTGTACTCAATGGTCCCCTTTACCTACTTTTGTAGTCATTTGCTGGACATTGACACACTTATCATATCTTATCCTATCTTCATAGCCTTTTTGTATAATATATATGTACTCTCATTATTGTATTTTAATAGAAATATGAAACATTTCATCAAAATAAATAAATTATGTACTTCTTATATATTCAACAAATAAATTTGCTTTCGTATACAATAACTGAACTTACCGTAGAAAAACAGACACAAGATTTGTATAATTCATAAATATTAGCTCAAATAAAAATCCAAAAAGTGCATCCTCAATAAGATCATTATTCATGATCTTCATCCTCTATGTCATTAGTGCTTGGAGTTGTGGGAATATCAATATTCATGAACATTTGTTTATCTCTAGGTATGTATGGAACAACAAACCAACTTTTCTCCTCTAAAACATTTGGGTGAAAGAACACTCTACTATAGTGACTTGGCCACATATATGGCTCATATTTACTTGATAAAAAATTAGTTGATTCAATTGAAAAGAGATGTGCATATTCATTTATCCTTGCACACGATTTGTTAAAGGTTTCAAACCACGCGTGTTTGAATAGCATTGACTTAAATGATTCACTATTTTCTATCTCAATAATTTCTCCCATCGTTCCCACATATTCCAATTCATTATCAATAACATTCTTATTTGAAGCATATGCATGACTAATTTGTTGAAATGTCACCATAACTCCACAATCTTGTGTCTTTCGCTTCTCATCTATCTTCTCCACCCATAAATGATGGCCATGTGCATACATTGAAGGGTACAAATGTATATGTTATACAATTTAATAGGATTTAAAATGCATGTAATGTAAATGATGATGTGATTATGGATTAAAAAATAGTATACTTGTATGTAATGAGTATATATAATAATAACATAGTGGTTTTAATAATTCAAACATGAATATAGATATTATTCACTATAATTGCATGCAGTTATATTTAATTGTAACTATTTATTTGTTTGGTCAAGGCCAAGAAATAACAAATATACCTTCTTATAGGCACATCCTCTAGAGATGCTTAATGCATCTACATACCTTTTAAGCTATGTGTTGATTGTAGTATTGCATCTCTCTTGTATGCATTATTTACCCACCTATTAGTGCAATGATTTGGCCAACGTTCACATAGTCCATCCAATAATGCTTTCCCTCGATTGTTTTTAAGAAACTCTTGATCTCCTGTACTCTCTTTCTTTTTGTTGTCTTTCATAGGGATCCACCCAATATCTTGTTGAATATGAATTATATAACATGGAATAATATATAGCTTTTGTCTCGTTGTAATATGTACATAAATATATTAAATAATTATAATTAGATGATATCATGAAATAACAAGCTAAGTGTACCCCATTGATAAAATATTATGATGACCATGATTAGTTATATTAATTTGTTTATAAGTAGGAAATTTGTACAATCATCTATGATTATTTGTTAAGATGCCACACTCTTTGTTTGTCTCTAACACGTCTCCTTCTCTTTTTTCTTATTATCTATATTCAACCTTCCATACAAGTGATGCATTAACATGAAGTGAGTTTACATACTCACTTGCAAAGTAGAAAGACTCAAAAACAACACATCCCTCTGCTGTGTAACCTTTTGGTCGTGCTTGTTGCCTTACAAGTGCTTTTAGTTTCTTCATGTACCTTTCTAAGAAAAACATCCATCTAGTACTCAAAACACCAACCAATTCAATCATGTCCATTAAATGCACAAACATGTACTTGAATATCAATGAAGATTGAAGGTAGTTCCTTCCCCAAGGTGCAAACAATTTCCACAATCTTTTTTTCTTATTAAGGAATATAATCAAGAACAATCTCCCTTGAAGTGATCCACCTATATTCAAATTGATTTGAAAAACAACATAACAATATCATTTTTAGTATACCTATTATTTAAATATTTAAAAGATTCAATGAATATTTAAGAATTGGTTCAAGATTAACATTGAGCAATCAATGCATAAGGGGTGGTTTTTTGCAATGTTGTACATGTTTCTATTTTTTAATGCAATAATAGATTAACTAGTAATAGCGTTAGTGATATTTACCATACATAATCATAGTACAACTTTCCCATGGCTAGTCATAGGTCTCTATGGAAGTTTTCATTGCAACAACCTCATAAATCTATAGGATAAACATACTGCACAAAAAAAGTATCATCAATTAAAATGTTGGACTTTATAGTAATAATTTAGTTGTACATATGTTTGTGTGTGTGTGTGTGTGTGTGCGCACGCGCTTATAAATCAAGTGATTTTTTTTACACTCTTGAGGTAGAATTTGTATCTCATGGTAGACACAACATTTTTTACAATTTGTATCTCATTTTTATTCAACAACCATCTTATTGCTTCCAAGTATGTTGATCTTGCTTTTGTTTAACATACTTTTTCTATGCATACTTCTTTATATTTTACTCCTTCAAGCCATTCCTAGTCATATATTATTATCCATTTATTCAAAGGAAAAAAGGGTCCAAAAAGCGGTAGTTGCATTTTTTAAAACGTGGATTAGGTCTAACAAATATGTTATCTTCAAGTCCTTCCAATAGGGTGGTTCATATAATTTAGATAATCTATTAATTCCATTAGGATTTTCTCTTGATGCTAAACATCCATTATACATATTTAACCAATCTTTTTTGTCTTACTCATAGGAAGTGGTCGATTATTCTCCTTTCCATTTACAAACTCCATCTTTGTCAATTGACAAAAATGATGATTTAAAGGAAGAAAATTTCCTATGTCCTTCGTATACCATTTTATTCAAATCCTTTGAATGCCTCACCTGTAACCGATCACCAGAACATGGGCATGTTGATATCCCTTTCTTCTGAGCCTTGCACATAAAATTATGCAAAATAAATTCTTATTAATAGAATTATACAATAATCATGTAAGGAATAATATTATAAATTTAGAAATTAATAATGCATATGTACTATAAATTTAGTACTTTTCTTTATATATCTTTCTAAAATCACTCTTTTTACTATAAGACATTGTAAATCCTAGAATATCACGAGCTCATTGTTGATCCTGGAATATGCTAAGTTATAAAGTTTCTCTCTCTCTCTCTCTCTCTCTCTCTCTCTCTCTCTCTCTCTCTCTCTCTCTCTCTCTCTCTCTTGTATATTCGTTCTTACACTTAGAACAAATTTCAATTTGTGGTGGGTTCATGAGTCATATTGTAATTTCCGCCTCCCTCAAAGTGCACCTTCCTAGTTTTCTCTCACCAAAATGCACCCATACTTAGAATTTTCTTTAAGTATTTCGCAGGGTCCCGCACGTCAATCTTTTTCCACCCTCATTTTACACTATACTTATAATATTTTTCTTCACCTTGGGTTGATTGCTTTTCCATCTCATATTTAAAGCTCTGTCCATCCGCCTCACGACACTTAGTTGTTTTTGAGACTTCACTTTACTCTCAATGCTCTAATACTTATCCATTTTAACTTTCAACCACAGAAGCGAAGATCTCGTCATAAGTCTTTTGAAACCTTCTTCTTTCCATTTGTCTGTCTGCTTTTGGGTACTTAGTCATTTTCGAGAATTTATATCGTGGGTTTGCGATGTTTGATCTTATTTGATAATCTCTTTATATTTCTCTGTCGCTCTGCAGTGAATGCTCATCTTATTGTCACGTCCCCCCAGTAATGTTAAATGTTAAATATTACGAAAAGTAAGAAGTGGTTAAGTATCAAAGGCCACATTTAATGACAATTTTCTCAAGACCATCCTTAATAAATTCAAAATCATTTCTCCTTAATCATTCTTTCGAAAGAAGAGCTTCAAGGTTTATTGTGTAAAAATAATTTCTTTGATATTGACGTCCAAAAAGACTGTACATAACTCACCAACTCTCTAAGAACGACAACGAGAAGGAAATAAAGATTTTGTGGATATACTTTAATACATTCACGCAAGACCCAAAATATCATTGGTCAATAACTTATAAGTACTATTCTACATTGTCACCTCAAGAAAGAAATGTCATTGATATTTGGATATCATAGATTTCTAAGGCAGAGTGTGTCACATAAGTTTTCGACGCTATATAACTCATTTCATGGTGCACAAATAAGTATGAAAAGAATTAAAGAATCATTCAATTGCAAGGACAGTTTGATCCCCAATTTCCCTTGGGCCATATACTTTCAAAAAGATGTTGAAGCTCCATGAGCCAACAATGACGTTCAAAGTTAATGAAGCTAAAGAAGTTATGAAGAATAGAAATGAAGGTAGGGACCTATTGCCGCAATATCTGGAAGACCCGACAACAATGCCAGAGGATTTATCAACTATACAGGTTAGTGAATTGTGAAAACCATATCAAGAAATGGCGTGGATTCTAGATAAGGTTCTTAGGCAAGAGTCAACTGCTACTATTCCTCATCTGGCTCTTTATATTTTATATTTTTCTATCCAAGAAAAAGTGATTTCGACTGGTTGAAAATCATCTCTTTTGAAATATCATTCCAGTTATCAAATTTTAGAAAGAACAAGAGGTTATTTATGTCCACATACTTAATCTTCGCCATCACATACTGTCATATATTTGAAGGTTAACATTTAGAAAAACAATTTAATCGCAAGCTAGACCCTATTAACACATGGTACTCTGCTCTGTGGAAGCAGAAGGCAATGTACCGGTTTTATGAAGTCTATGATGCATTTGTTTCTTCTTTCAAAAAACTTGTATTTGGAAATGGTACTTCAAGACTATCATTGGATGCAACAACCTTTTTAGACGAAAGGATAAGTTTTTGAGGCAAATGAAAATTACAACATCATTAGAGTTTACTACTTTAGGGAAGCCCCAATTTATCTCCCATTTTATGTTCCAGATAAAATGTTTGTGATAGTGGTTTGTAGGAAGTACACATTTTGGACACATTTCTTTTATGAGAGAAAGAAAAAAACAATTCATTTCCCTACCATGGAATATTGGTGAAATTACACTAAAAATGCTTCAAAAATTGATGAATATGCAATCCAATTTGACTAGTATAATTTGAAAATGGAAAATCAAATAAAAGGGTTAAAAAATAATCAATGTTTTATGAATCACATGACTTATGTTGGTTTTAGTGTATCATATGCAAATACATATAGATTCAGAGAAGAAGAAGAAGATGATTACAACAACCTTGAAGCAGTTCCAGTGGGAGACCTTAAAACTGTTGTTAGCACAAATGGAGAACATAGACAACATGGAAGGGTTGTTAATGATGAAGCACAAGGTCTCAAAATACTTCTCAGAGAAGTGTCACACCCAAGAAAAATCTGCAAGTTGTAATTCAATAAAAAAGAAATATTTAATTGAAAATTCCGGTGACATAGATGACCATGATTCTCTAAAAAAGAGTCTTGAAAGACCTCACAAACTCATGATTAATAGTAAGAGAAAAATATAGGAAAATCAACAAGAAGCAGGTGATATCATACCTGATGATGATGATTATGATGATGCCCTTGAGGACATGGAACTGGACGTCAATATTGAAGACATAGAATTTTTGGATGTAGAACAAAGGATCCATAAAAGTAAAGAAGTTGTAGCGGAGATGGTAACGCAAGAACCAATCTTTTATGAAGAAGAATCCTTAACTCTTCACAATGGTTTATTTGACAAAGACACCAAGAAGTTAGTTTTGGAAAGAGTTAATTCAAAGGGAAAGAAGGTTTAGGGAAAAACAAATTCAGAATTTAATTTGAGCGGATTTTTACCATCAAAGATTACCAAGATTCATAGAGCTACCAGTGATGCTCTAGAGATGTTAGTTGATGAAATGGAAGCATACAATACTATGCTTAAAGAAAGGGTTAAAGAGATGGAATATGCTTTAATTCCACCGCCTACATGTGCAAGTCCTATTGTCACTATTCAACCTAAGAAAAGTTATGACAAAACACCATAATCAAGTTCAAAGCTAAAGGGAACATCAAGTGTGCTTGATGCGGTTAGACAATATGCAGGAGAAAATATATAATTGAGAATGTCTCTTATCTTAGAGGCATGAGATCTAGCAAGTAGCTTTGTTTCTTTGGGTTCAAGGATTACTAATAAAAGAGAGTACCTCCAGGCCAACCTCAACAATGACAAGGGTTTTTACAAGGATGTTTCCATCACATTTTTCTTGAAAGTTTTTGGAATGAGTGAAATGAAAAGGAAAAAGGAAGATTTACCATCCCCTACACGAATCAAGAAACTAAAAGTCAGTTGGCTTAAAATAATTAAATTTTTAAAAGAAATGTTGGCTGATGTTGACACTCTAAGTGTCAAAAAAGGGGAATTATATTTTAAATTGATTGAGTTAGATTTATAAGGAACGACCGAAGAAGTCCCAGATCCTAAACTAAATCTTTATTCCATGCTTATGACTAGGGAGAAATTTGAATAATACCTTGAAATATTAAAAGGCGTATCAACAGAAAAATTCAATAATATGACCGAGTACACGGAACCTGAAGTAGAAAGTTGGCTTGTAAGTTATGTCAATAAAAATGAAGATATTGAGGACACACTTCACCAATTGTCAATTGATTTAAGAGAATTAAAAGGGACATTATTTGATATCAAAGTCAGATAGGAAATAATTGTTGCACCGATGAGAGAATATATCAAAAATTGGTTAAATCAAGCTTTAATCAAGATAACTAAAGAGGATCAGGTGGAAGCGGTTGGTACCGGTCATGAAACTACAATCCAAGACAATATAAAACGAACATCGACCAACAAATAGAGGAGGGAGAACACTATCACTGTGAGTAATACATATCACATTCTTCTCAATTCGTTTCTCTTCTTGTTCATAAGTTATCCAATTGCGTTTTATCTGTACCAAGAAAAACATAATTGATTTTATGATATTTTCTCTTTGTCTTCCTTTCAGGTCCAACCTTGTTCTGATCTTTCATTTTATGGTCAATGGGGGCCCAATCCGAGTCCAACTTTGGACTACTGCATTTTATTTTCTTAGACTATTAAAGACTACATTATTTTTTATAAAATTCGAGAGAACTACTTTGGGGATAAACTTTAATAATATCCTTTGAACTCTGAGTTTTGAGCATTGGAAATTTAAAATTTTCCTATTTTATTATATCCTATTTTTAATGAAAATACTCTTTTAAAGTTCTCTCATATGTGGGCCTTTTTATCTTTCTTTCCTTGAATGTGATCGAAAATATCAAACACAATGATGGATGTGAGAATTGTTTTATCTTTTCTGTAAATGTTATTTATTTCTACATAATGTTTCTGCAAATATTATATTTTTATGAGTGAAGATTCCTGGTCCCTTTCTCAAGAATTGTTTTGTGTATGTACATTATTTTCAATCAAAAATATTTTTATTTATTTGAGTGATAAAGATTTGGAGTTTTCTATTTAGCACTCTCCTATTTTTTATATTGTTGTCCCAAGCTATTCAAGACAAATATTTAAAATAATTTACAGAGGAGTACCATCTCTATTAAAATGTAGAGGTATATTTATATCCTCATGAGGTTGTTGTTTGAGATCAACATTTCTGGTGACCATATTAGGGAGAAACAAAGGTTGGTTTCGTAGACTAGGATTCTAATGAGCCAACCTTAGCCAAATCAACCCCAGTTACAAGTTGGTCTTGGAAATCAAATGAACGTTCTTCATCAATTGTACGATTTGGCATTGACAACAACCATAACTCGTGGAGAACTTGAAAGATTGTGGGAAACTTTAGCCCGTGAAGAAGAAAAAGAGATCGCAAGAAGGCAAAGAAGACAAGATAGAAATTGAAACTGGAATCATACAAGGGCCCAATAACAAGAAGTAAAAGCAAACACCTCCAAATTCCAAAAGTTGGAGAAAGTTCCACCACTGAAAAAGAAGAAATCCGATAATGGGTGACAAACAAGAGAATGTCGAGAATCATGAAGAAAGAAATGTCAGACAAAGGATTCCAAGAAGAAGGGTTAGAAATATCCCACTTAATATTCAAGGAGAACAACATAAATTTCCAACTCTTCGACAAGGAGTGTTTCCAACATTTTCAGGAGACAGAGTGATGGACCCCAAAAGACATATGGATCTATTTTTGAATATGTGCGAGATTCATTTAGTAGAACATGATGATGTAATGGTTAGACTTTTCCTTCATACATTGACATGCTTTGCATATGTCTCTTCTTGCAAGATCAATTTCATCATTCAATGACTTAGAATATATGTTGTTTACTATGTATGGTCTTCCAGTAGCATATCGTACTATGCTCACACAATTCACCCAAATTCGTTTGAAAAAGGGTGAAAGGATTAGAGATTTGAACTTAATATTTTTCAAGACATTACATCAGATTTCAAAAAAACAAAAACCAAATGGCCTAGTCATACTCGAATGTTACAAAAATGCAATGCCATAAAATGTAAAAATTGCTATCAGGGTTGCACAAATTGAAGACCTAAATGGAGCTATGAGTAAAGTGACATAAATGGAAGAAATTGTAATATACTTTACGTATATTACAATGTTAATTAATTACTAACTAAATCATTAATATAATAATTATACTTTAAATGTAAAGTCACGTCTTTTTAGACAAAAAGATGTGACTATACTCATTTATGTGTATTTATACACGTTTTTGTACATTGAATAAGACAACGAATAATAAATTTATAAAATATTACATATATATTTCATATATATCTAGTTTCAAGATTCGAATTGGTATAGAAGCAAAAGCTTGGTGAAATCCAAAATCACATGCATTCAATATGAAAAATATTGTTCTTAAAAACATGAAAATTAAAACCATTATGGAAAATATGAACAACACTCTTGAATAAATGAAGAATTCTATGAATGAAATAAGAAAAGAACAAATAGATAAGGTAGTCTTGGTGTATTTGAAGGAGAGGGGTTTTCACCAAAAGCAAATCTCACTTCAAGAAGGGCATCAGAAGAATCCCTTCGTCACTTAGACATACCTTGAAGATGAGGACCAGTCCACACCAGTATTTGGACAATCAACTCCAGCTTTTGGGATTAGTGCTTTTGGGCAACCCACTCAACAAAATATAATGATTACTACATCGCAACCTGTAACAAATCCATTTGGAACTCTTCCAGAAATGCCTCAGATGTCTATTATGGTAATGACCAACCAGAATCAAGAGACTATTCTTTCTAGTAAGTTTACATTAGACATAATCTTGGAAAAAGGCTCATTTGCGGAAGAATCTCAACTCCATTAATCCGGGTTAGGTTATTACAGTAAGAAGTCATTTGTGATATTTCATTGAAGTGAGATAATTCAAATTCAAATGGCTAGTGGATATTCATAGGTCATCGACATGAACATCTCAAAAGAAGATGAAGAAATTCTAAGCAAGTTCATGGACCCAGCCTTATCCTTCGAATTCATGCACGATCTCATGAAGATCTCAAAGATTTGCAATTTCAACTACAAACGAGCCTGCTTAGAACAACTCCCGGACACTAGAGATCAATACAACCAGTGCCCATTCAAAACAAATGACAGATTCAACATTAGGGATATTATATCCAACTGTAATCTACGCAAAAAGGCAAAGAAATGGTCATCCAAGCACATAAACAACTCCAACATACCATCTGAAGGTGTCATAAGTTGTTACATGAGAGCCATAATGGATATTGAGATGTGATAGAGGTTGAAAGAACGTAATGACTTGATAACACTAAAAGAATCGACAGATGACGCAATTACCAACAAAGTAACCAAGAAGTTGAGAAGGCTTCGACTTGAATGCCAATACCACTGCCCCAATAGAAGACGTCTCATTAACAAAAATGACCATACAATTTTGCTCGATATCATGCATTGGAACAACTAAAGGATGACTATGACAGCAGACCTGCGAGTCAAAGTACTTTGCTTGCTCATCAACCTCGATAATTACCTCAACATCCAGCGGTTCCTCCGACAGAATCCCCTCGTCGTCGTCGACAATGCCATCAATCTATAAAAAATCAACGACGACAATAAATAATTACTACCCCACGATCTTTGATTTGATTACTTCCATATCCTCTGCCTGGAAATCATCGACTGGGACTTCGAATCCGAGGAGAGCATAAAGAAATTGTTGAAGTGGGAGACACACTCTATTTTCAATAATTTCACCGGTGACGATGATGATGACGATGAAGATGACGATGACGATGACGATGATGATGGCGATGTGGATGATGACGACAACAATGACGACGTCGATGATGAGAAATAGTTCGCAATCAGAGCTGGGAGTGGAAGAGTCACGACCTCCGGGTTCACTGCTAATTTTGATGCCAAGGTTACAATTTGCGAGATGTCCTTTGCTACTATTTCATCTGATAATGTTAGGGGTGTCGGTGGCACTCGTGTTCTTCATGGTTGTGTCCCCAAAAATTTACTTTTTTATGCTTCCGAGTTTTCTCACGAGTTTGAAGAGAGTGGAGGCTTTGGTCGGTCTTATGAATGCGAGCCCAAGCTCGATTGTGCCACTCGGGCATCTAGAAAAAATGCAGAGATTAGACGATTCACTGAAGTGTACAAAAATGTTTTGAACAATGAGATAGAAAGGGGAGAAATTATACGACGGTTTTGACGATCAATTTCGTGCAGTTCGCAAATAACGAAGATCGTTTGGAGAAATATGGAAGAAGGACGGTGTATTGTTTACAACGATACTCTGAAGTTAAGAAGCACATATGGTGACTTTGAAGGCCTCGGTCAAAGAAAATTGGCAACTAATGTAAGGATGCACTTTGATGACCTTTTTGTCTTTATTACTCAAATGAATCTTACAAATTTTACCCATCTCATTGATATCATGCAATCATGGGAAAGAAGATACATCGGGAAGGGCATGGAAGCTTCAGAAATGGAGAAATCTCAACAACTTCTCTTTAATTTGATGTCCATTGGTAATGTTGCACAAAATATGGCATCTGTTCATTACCTTGATAGGTATAGTAAAGAGTATAAATTTCATTTAGAATATATAACTATTCTCTTTTTTGAAACGAGAATGTCAAAGGATAATAGTAATCATGAACTCGATGACCCCCTTGAAAAAAAATGTCATGTATCACAAATGAAAAATCTAAAAATCACCAATGTAGACATTGTTGATGAAGTAGATAGAAAGACATTTGTCTCTATACTTGAAGGATCAAAGAAGTCAATATATCAAGACATCTTTACTCAGTTTAGAGGGATTGATTTATTTTATGACAAAGACTACGAGGAATAACATGAAGACGAAGAAGAGAATGACACTGAGCTCTAATGTGATTGGAGGGGTATACCCGCTTCCTCTTCCAAGCACAACAACAAGGACATAAAACAGATCCGCCATGGAACTTCACCCAACAATCTCACCAAATTCGACCATCAAGAAAATAATACTACTCTCACCATACTCGTGCTGGACAACACCCCCCTCAGAAAATAGAGAAAAAGCAAGCAATGGATGTGTACGAATACAACATAAGTTGATGATGAAGACAAAGAACTTTTCATTGGGTTAAAGGAAAGGTTGAGAAGTTCAGATATTGTGAAATACATTCTCCAAATAATGGAACTTGTTCTTGCAGGGTTCAAACTCTTGGAGTCATCTCACTTATGATTAGGGTTAAATATTACAAGAACCAATGGTGCAATAAACATACATTCATCCCTTACCCATGCTTCGAGGACAAATATTTTCAGGGAGGGATGACTTGTAATATACCTTACGTGTGTGTGTGTGTGTATTATTTTATTTTATTTTTATGACTTGCGGAATTGGCAACTGAGCCAGTCTCGTACTCATGTGACATGGCGGCGATTCCAACCGCTACCACTATAACCTCCAGGTGCCATACATATGCCCCTTTTTCAAGGACGCGTAAATATGGGGATTTAAACTTGGAACCTCTTCGAACATAACACTTCATATCACGACACTTTCCAATTGAGCTGCCCCCCGAGGGCTTATACCTTACATATATTACAATGTTCATTAATTACTAATTAAATCATTAATGTAATAATTACAATTTAAATGTAAATTCACTTCCTTTTAGACAAAAAGACATGACTCTACTCATTTACATGTATTTATACACGTTGTTGTACATTGAATAACACAACGAATAATAAATTTATAAAATATTAAACATATATTTCATATATATCTAGTTTCAAGCTTTGAGAAATCATGTTGGAAATAGATGTTGATCCCGACATCATCCTTTGAAAAGTCTAAAGAAAAATGGATTCTCTCACTATCTCAAATCAAGGAGCATCAACTTCGAAGAATGTTGAAAATCAGGGAACAAGGAACGTTGAAAATAGAGGAGTTGGTGGATGATTTTTTCAAGGAGTAATCCCTAATGTAAGAAGCGATCAATAGCAACTCAAGAGACAAAACAAATATTAGAAATATCTTAGATGAATTGAATGATTTGACAAATGAAAAATGAGCTAACAAGATTAAGAAGATGAATTGTTTTTACCCCAAAGTTCCTGCTCAGGAACAGAGAAGAAATCCTCTTCAAGAACAAAGAATCAAAAATGAAGATGAGCATAGGAAAAGAGAACCAAGGGTGTAAAACCCTAATGCTATCATATTGGAAGAAGTCTTTGATGAAGAAAATTTTGATAGTTTTGACCAAGAAGCCAAAATCATTCAAGATTAAATTCGTGAATCTGTATAGATGAATGAAGGTGAGTCATCCATGTATATTTTTTATGAACACGAAGAGTCATGTATATCAAAAGAAAACTTTGTGAAAACTAGGGCACAAGTCAATAAATTCAAAGCAAAAGAGAACGTTGAAAAATAAAAAGAGAAAAACAAAACAAATGTTCCAGAAACATCAAAACAAAAAGCAACCATGAATCAAATGAATAATCCTCCATAGATGAATAATCCTTTGTTTTCCCTATTTCACCTCTAGCAATCATTAAATATTGTGGTAAGGTCTTCTTCAAACAACATTAATGGATAGTCTGTAGAAAATGGAGGCTAACAAAGGAGGGGGAATAGTGAGAACAAAGCCCTACAATATGCAGCTTTTTTATTCTGAACCCTTGATTAGGGAAGTTTTCCAAATAGTAGGCTACATTAATTTTTGTCAGAAAATGCAGAGAGGGCACCTAGAGGTGGCTAGGGAGTTTTCACTTAAATTTGATGGGACCAAAAATAAGGTTGGGATATTGGAGTTTGAGGTGTCTGAAATTTCCATCTTAGCAACAACTAAGATACTTAACAATGGTGAGAGATGGTTCACGGTCATGACCCTAAATGCTTCTTTCTCCAAGGAATTCCTCAAACTAGAATACCAAGGGGACAATTTTTCAAAGGGAGTGCCCATAAATCATATGTTGGAGGGTTTTGATAAGATGTTGAAGGTGATTCAAATATATTTCACATGTGAAGGGATATTTAATATGATATATCAATACCATATAAGGCTACTGTTACACTTCACAGGTAAAGATGCCATGAATATCCCTTTCTACATGTTTAGAAGTATTGGAAAAATGTCTGACAGGGTCCAAGATAAATCAAAAGCAGTTGATACAAGTGTCTTCCATTTAGGCCTTATAAATATGTTGGTGATGGAGGAATTGAGAAAGAAAAACATTGATTGGGAAGCATTCATTACTTCTTCGCACTTCCAACTAAATGTTGCTCCTACTCCACAATATAAAATGAAAATCCCTCTTCATATTGACAAGATTGTATATTCATAAATGAACAAGAAAAGAAATAGCACTAAGACTACTAGAGATGATAAATAAACAAAGGATCATGAAGGAGGAGGACCTTCAAAGTCTTCATAGAGAGAAGTTCCACCTATGCCAGATCCCAGTCTAGTAGAGGTTCCTTCAACTAAAGCCACATGTTTGAGAGGAAGGAAGTTGTTGTTTCCTTCACCCAGTGTAGATGACAAGGTCAAAGCTAGGAGGCCTCTTACCAGAGCAGTAGCCAAGCAAGAGATCCATGTGAAGGATGATGCAGTAGGAGTTTCATACTAGAGGAAAGGTAAATCCATAGCTGTTGAAAAACCCGTTGAAATCATTGACATCACTACTCCTCAAGAAGAGATCAATCCTACTTTTAAGAGGCTCAAAAGACAACTTAAAGAGGCAAGGGTTGAAGTTGATGAAATGAAGAAGGGGGAGTTGGTTGCAAATAGGAAGCTCAAGGGACTCATGGACATGTATCATGAAACTGTTGACAAAGCTAGATTTATAGCCAAAATGTTTCGACCCCTCCATAGGCAACTCATGAACCTATACAGACAGAACATAGCTCACCATGCACAAATAAAAAAACTACAGACATAACTTCATCCTTTCAAAGAGGAGTTAGCTAAGATAAATCTAGATATGTTGGCTAAAGTTGCAACCAGGAGGAGCTCCAGAGTTAGAAAATGAATAAGTTGAACACCTTAACTCATATAAGTTTTGACAGTTTCCTATTTTTGTATTTTGCAATTTTGAGGATGGTCGTGCTTGATAAATCATGTTCAACTACTGGGGTGTTATCTTCTTAGTCATATATCATGATCATATGTTATTATAACAGTTGGTGGCACTGGAGATGGTTTTTGGAATAATTTAAGGCGTTTTCAAACGAAATAAACAGCTACAGGAAAGTTCGCAGCGCTTGGCACTGCGAACTGGCTTATACATGCCGACGCTAACTAGCGGATGCAGACATGCGCTGCGAACTATACTGTGAACTCTTATTCTGGAAGTTTTGAAGGAATAAGCAACTTCTATATGGTTAGATGAATGCATGACAATTGTATAAGGGTCAGTTGTAATCTGGGAGGCCACCTGCCAAAGGAAGATGCGCTCAAAGGGACACTTCATCAACCATAAAGAAAATGTTAAGGATGTTGCCGACATTAGCCTAGATTTTAGCATTTTGTTATTTTATGTTGAACATTTGTATTCATGCCATCTTTAGGCATAGGATCTTATGTAGGAGTGGTTACTCGGATTGTAAAGTTGTCATTGATAGTATAGACTATAAGATAGGCATAGTAAGATTGAGAAGGGTTCGAATGGTTGAGATGAGACTCATATTTTGATGTTGTGGATGTAACATAGACATCTCAGATTTTATGTACTGGACCTGAGACTTTTTGGCTAATAGAAATCAATCTTTTTCCCTATCATCTTGTTTCTATCTTACTCTGATTTGCAGTCTGTTGAAGGTTTCAATTGATCTAATTGTATCTGTATTGCAATGAAGGACTTGTTGTGATTGTTGTTTATGATTTTATCAGAGTTTCCCTTTTGATTAAAGAAGTTCTTGTTTCAGAAGGTTTTCTTCATATACCTACTAGTATTACCTGATGTGAATGGTAGATATATTTCACCTTTCTTACTGAAGTCTTCCACCTATCCATCTTATTATTTAAACCATGATCTAAGTTACTCAAAACCTCATTTTCCGGTGCATTTTATCTGGAACTTACTATGATTGACACTGTTTTACTGAGTTTTTATCCATTCACCACCTTATCATAAAAACTTATCTTTAAACTTATTGATGGGTGATGAGCTTACACTTTAGCATTCAAAGTGTGAATTTCAGTGCTAACAGGGACCACTTTGGAGACTTCTTCAAATACACATATCACTTCTAGAGGATATTATACTTCTTCTAGAGTTGAAATCAATCATTACTTCTAGGGGATTTTGGACTTCTTCTAGGGTTGACATCAATGACAACCAACTTTCCAACAATATCCCCCTTTGGCATGATTGGAAACATTCATAATCCCCCTGTGACCATTTCTCCCCCTGTCTTCATGCGCTCTGATTTTTCTCTTCCCATTTAACATCAATGACAAAGGGTAATTCTCTCTGAAAATATACCTTCTTTTAACAATCTTGCTCCCCCTTTCTTCATGCTTCTGATCTTTCTTTCCTATTTTTGTTCTTTCTCTCCCCCTTTGACATTAAGGATAAATCCCCTTGACAATTTCTCTCCCCCTATATTCTTCTACAAGATGTTGTGTAGATCAATGTGGGGCTTCTTGTATATGCTTTCCTCTCTTCCAATGCTTTTTGTCCATTAGTGCTTCCTGTTATTGTATTCTATTGACGTATATATAAAACATTCATGTCAAATTTCCTTCATTCAAGTATTCATGTCTTGTCATCGTCATTGCATTGACATCAAAGAAAAAATCATTCAACACTCTCTCCTTGACAATATAACTCCGTTTGGCGATTTCTCCCCCCTATCTTGTGCCTTTCACGGCTTGGATTTCTGTGACACATGTTAATATGCTTCTCTTCTTGAGTCATATTCTTTACTAAACATCCCTCTTGGTGGTTAATGACAACAAGTCCTTCTACCTTTCTGAAATTCTTCTTGAGCTCATGCTTTCATCCACTGCCATGTATCTTCTCTGGTTCATGTCAAGTATTGTCTTCTAGACCTACCACATATCTCATTAATT
Source organism: Picea engelmannii (assembly GCA_009831015.1). Taxonomy (NCBI): domain Eukaryota; kingdom Viridiplantae; phylum Streptophyta; class Pinopsida; order Pinales; family Pinaceae; genus Picea; species Picea engelmannii. The sequence goes on from ML780725.1 coordinate 296,886, forward strand.
CATCTATGTCCATATGTCACAAAATTGTCCATAACTCTACTACTCAACTATACACAATGCTGACTAATCTACCACTTCACTGTTCTGAGAGCTTCTTCGAACCTGCTGCAACTGATCACTGCATATTCCTTCTCCTCAAGATGAATCAAATATATCCACTGATCTGTATTCAAATCAAACTCCGAAAGTCTACAACAAGTGCACATTCTCGAATTTGTAATGAAAATATCCCTGCTTGAATACATACTTGAAGTTCTTTATACAATCATGAATATCTTCCTAAAAAAGTGTGCCAATGGTATTCTTCATAACTTCCAGCTGACCCCTTCATACCTACATGGAGATGTGCTCTGAAAATAGTTTCTTAACCAACCAATTTGTCATGAGACATTCTACACCTCTGCCATCAAACCATTATGAATATGCCTTCCCAAAATCTGCAAACACTTCATATTTCCCGAAAGATAGTTCTTTAATATGTAATAGCTGCTGCTTAGACTCCCCCTCTTCAACATTCTGTAATACCTTGGTTTTGAGTCCCCATATTAAATAATGTATTTTGTTTATTTGATGAAAGGAAGGAGTTCCCAAATAATTAAAGAGCCCATTGTGCCTGGGAAATGTAATGTTTTGATCATTATTAATAATAAAATACATCATTGGATGCTAGACGGACAAGGACAAGAGTATAGGGGGCTACGATTCCATGAGAGAGGGGGATTAAGGGGCTAAGTCATTTAATCATATTTTATTTACCCATCATTTTTTTTTATGGAGAGAAGTGGTTACATGTGCTTCTTGGGGAAAGACCACGCGGTTCGTGATTTTCAAGTAAACATATAAGCCCATTTTTGGGTTGTTTGGGGGTCATTCATTGTTCATTGTTCCCACTCTTCATTATGTTCTCTCCATTCACACCTTCACTCTTTCATTTATTATTGCTCATTCATCCTTGATCTTGGTGGGGAAAGGAAAAACGAATTTATGGGAGAGAAGCCATTGTTGACTGGCTGTAGTGACTGTTGGTGTATTCCAACCATGAACTATTGCTTGCATGTCTAAGATGCATTGGCATGTACTAAATTTTATTCACAGTTGTGAGTCCTGAGAGTCCCAACATGGAGATTCTTGACCAGATGCACTGGAGTCGTGGAAGGAGTTGGAGAGCCTGAGGGACTGTGTGGTAGAGAAGGGGGTCCGTTATCTTGGGTTGTGCAGGCTGGAGAGAAGAGAGTTGGTGTACTTTGGATTTTTGTGTGTTGACGAACTTGTGAGAGCTTAAGTGCTGACTGGTTTGGGAAGTTGAGCGACACCCTGGAACTGTCCTTGTGAATTCATATCCCTGGCTTGGGGGTGACATTGCTGTTGAGGCTTGGAAACACAATGTCTGTGGTTGGGTAGAACGTCCTTGGTCTGCATCTAGTTGGTGAATGTTTTTTTATTAAGATAAGTGCTCCATGTCATGTGTTTCTCTTCTTATATATTTATTTTCCATTGTGTATTAATTATTGTCTCTGAGATTCATATGTTATAAGATGCATGCTTGTTGGTTATTCGTGTGCATGGAATTATATTCATTTATTTTATGTTGTAACATTAATATTGATTATTGCATGTGATATCATGTTTCTTTCATGCTTCTTTATTAATTAATTTCTACCAGAATTTGAAATCGGTTTAAAAGTGAGTTTTGGAGTAGCATGCCTATCCTGGGGGTGGCTGGGTATGTTACAGATTAGCATCAGAGCTTATATTTCAAACACCAGACTGGAATGGGTCAAAACAAGTGTGAATTAGACAAATTCGCTATTGCAAATTTCAAACTGTGTGAATTTGGGGAAAAACAGAAAGATTAGAGAAAAATATCCCCAAATTCATGGGAAAATTTGAGTTTGAAATAATTCGGAATTATCTGAGAAGTTAATGGATTTGATATGCAGAGTTGCAGATCCGAATTCGACTTGGAAGGTTGAAAAAATTCATATTTTAATGGGTGTTGTAGCGTGGGGAAGATTTTAGAGAATCGACGAACGAGATCATGTTTGATCTTGAGATCAACGACCTAGATTCATTCTTGAAAAATTTAGAAATCGTAATGTTTTCAAAGTTTGACAAAGTTACCATATCAGTTCAAGATAAGAATTCATATTCAATAAATGGAGGAAGGAAAGGGAGCCTTTAATCATGATAAAGAAGCCAAAGGTCAAAAGATCAATGTTGGTAATGTAGAGATAGAATCAAATGGGCACAGGAACAGAGGGGAAAAAGAAACATTCATAGAGACTGTGAGAATACTGGAAATAGAAGTGCAGAGTTAAAATCATATAATGAGAGGTTGACGAGAGAACACAATCAAATAAATGCTCAAGTGATGCAAATCCTAAATCAGTTGCATAGGCAAGGAAGGAATGGATCAGACTTAAGGCATGATGAAGAAGAAAGATATCATGAAATAAGAGATGACTATAGAAGAGCTGGTCATTCAATAAGTGCTATAAGAAACCATAGAAATCACTCACCACCTTACTCAACAAAGAAATTTTATGCATTTGAAGACTCCATAAGCAGTCCAGAAGTGTCTCATGTTAGGCACCAAAGAAGAAGACATGAATTGGATAGTTTTCAAGGAGAGTTGATGAAGCTTTAGCCACCATCCTTTGATGGTGAAATTGAAAGGGAAGATGATGCTGAATCATGGATTCTTGGACTCAAGAGGTATTTTCAATTGTATAACTACTCATCAAACCTAGAATCCAGAATTGCCACATACCATTTGCATGGAAAATCTGCTATGTGGTGGGATCAACTCAAGCAAGTCGAGAACAATAATGAGAGCATGAACACTTGGAAGCAATTCAAGAAATATTTTCATAAAGAGTACCTTTAAGAACACTTCTATGACAAAAAAAATTCAAGAGTTCTTTGAACTCAAGCTGGGAAGAATGACCATAGAAGAATATGCGAAGAAATTCTTGGGATTGCTGAAGTATGTAGGATTTATAAAATATGAGAAGATAAAAATACACAGGTTTTTGAGTGGACTGCCTTCATTTTATAAAGAGAAGATTCAATATGATGAGCCCAGAACATTGACTGAGACCATCAGGAAGTCTAAGTACCTATATGAGCAAGGCAAGGGCATAGAATCCATGTAGAAAACTTGGAAGGATAAGAATAAGGAGAAATATGATCAGAGGAGGAAGGGATTCAAGCCCCCTTTCACCAGAAATAGCCCCAATAAAAAAATTAGCAAGATCAGTATGCTAAAGATGAATCCAAGAAAGAAGATTCCTTGGGGAAAATATGAAGACTACCAATCCAATGTTGGGGGTGCAAATGAAATCACCTACACAAGGATTTCCCTCACAAAGGACATAAAGCAAATACCATGCACAACAATAGAGGATATGTGCAAGATATATGCAACCTTAAATGATTGAAAAGCAAAGTACCAATCCAATATGATCGAAGTGGAAGGTAATATCATTAATTAGTCTATTGCTATTTTGATTGATTCAGGAGAAATTCATTGTTACATTGATCCTAAAATAGTGGATAGATTACATTTGGAGAAAATTAAGCTTGAAAGGTCAAGTTTGGTTCAACTAACCAATAGAACCAAAAGAAGGATCAATGAGGCTGTCATAGGTTGTCCAATGAATCTGAATTGAGTCAGTACTAATGCTGATATGAATATCATACCGTTAGGATCTTATGATATACTAATTGGAATGGATTGGTTAAACACACACCATGATGTCCTAGATTGTCATAACACGACATTTACATGTATTGATGAAGAAGGAAAACATAGCACTGTGAAAGGAATTCCAAGACCCATTTCTATAAGGGAGATTTCAACCTTACATCTGAAGAGATGTTTTAGGAAAGGATGTCAATTGTATGCAACTCATGTGGAGGATCCAAAAAGGAAAAAAGGGCCAATCCTTGAATATTTTCCAGTATTTCAAGAGTTTGAAGATGTGTTCCAAGAAATACCAAGATTTCCACCAAAGAGGGAGATAGATTTCTCTATTGATTTAGTACCGGGAGCTGCCCCAGTATCAAAAACTCCTTAAACTCCTTACAGAATGAGTACACCAGAGTTAAAAGAATTGCAAATGCAACTGGAAGAATTTTTGAAGAAAGGGTACATATGTCCAAGTGTTTCACCTTGGGGAGCACCAATACTCTTTGTCAAAAATAAGGATGGAACATTGAGGTTGTGTATAGACTTTAGAAAGTTGAATAAATCCATGGTAAATAAAAAATACCCTCTACCCAAAATTGATGACCTCTTTGACCAACTAAGAGGGGCAATGATATTTTCAACAATAGACTTGAGAACCAGATATCATCAGGTAAGAATCAAGGAAGAAGACATCAATAAGACATCCTTCAGAACCATGTATGGACATTATGAGTTTGTAGTGGTTCCATTTGGATTGACCAATGCACTAGCTGTCTTTACGTGCTTAATGAGTGGCATATTAAAAAATTATCTGGATAAGTTTGTCATTGTGTTCTTGGATGACATACTTATTTATTCTAAGTTCAAGGAAGAACATGAACATCACTTGAGGTTGGTGTTGCCAGTTTTGAGGGAACATCAACTTTATGCCAAGCTTAGTAAGTGTTTTCTTTTTACCAAGAACAAATCCATTATTTGGGGCATATTATTTAAGAACAAGGTAATGCAGTAGATCCAGAAAAGATTGATGCTATTAGAGGATAGCCAACACCCATGAATGTTTCATAAGTCAGATATTTTATGGGATTAGACGAATACTACAGGAAGTTAATATCATGGTTCTCTAAGATTGTTCATCCCATCACTTCTTTGCAAAAGAAGGGAATTAAATTTGAACGGAAAGTTGAGTGTGAAGAGAACTTTAATTTGTTGAAATAATTGTTTACTAGTGCACCTATTTTAGAGATTGCTGACCTAAATGAGAATTTTTTGGTATGTACAGATGCTTGTAAAGAAGGACTTGGTGGATTCCTCACTCAAAATGGACATGTCATTGGTTATGAGACCATAAAACTTAAAGAACATTAGTGGAATTATTCCACACATGATCTGGAGCTTGCTGCCATAGTTCATGCATTGAAGATGTGGAGGCATTATCTCATGAGAAAGAGATTTGAATTAAGGACATAACATAGTGGTCTGAAATATCTTTTTGAACATCCAACTTTGAATGCTACGAAAACAAGATGGATGGAATTTTTAAGTGAGTATGACTTTGACATCTAGCATATAAAGGGAAGAAAGCATAAAGTTGCTGATGCAATCAACAAAAGAGTACATCTCATGCATGCTATAGCTGTTAGTATGCATCGGTTAGATTTAAAGAGAAATTTTTTAGATGCTACTATTACAGATCATCATTACCTACATGGATAAGAAAGTTTACAAAAATAAAATGTACAACATAAAATTAAAGAATATGAGATGAAGGAATATGGATTACTTATGCACAAGAATAGAATTTATGTTCCTATTTCCGGAGAGCTTAGGAATTTGGTATTAAAAGAAATGCATAATGTTCCATATGTCAGACATCCCGGTTACCGGAAAACAATTGCAGCATTAAGAAGCCAATTCTTTTGGCCAGGAAGGAAGAAAGATGTTGTTAATTACATTGCTAGATGTATGGAATGTTAGAGAGTAAAAGCTGAGCATAGAAACCCAACATGTTTGCTTCAACCATTGCAATTCCAAAGAAGAAATGGGAAGTGGTAACCACTGATTTTATAACTAAATTTCCCAGGAAAACAAAGCAAAATGATTCCATAATGGTAGTTGTGTATAAATTGACAAAGGATTCTCATTTTGTTCTTGTGAAAATGACTCATACAACAACTAATATTGCAGAAATTTACAAGAGAGAAATTGCTAGGTTGCATGGGATACCTAAGCAAATTGTTTCAAACAAAGACACAAAGTTTACTTCAAATTTATGGAGGGGTTTATTTAAAGGAATTGGTACAAATATGAATTTTATCACACCATACCATCCACAATCATATGGAAAGACATAGATTCAACCAAGTGATTGAGGACATGCTGAGAGTGTATGTGATGGATAAACCATCTAGGTGGGAATATTACTTGCATTTGGTTGAGTTTTCTATAATAATGGGTATCAAGATTCATTGAAGATGAACCCATTTGAAGCTTTGTATGGTAGAAAATGCAATACTCTAGTGAGTTGGGACAACCCAACAGACAGAGTAGTACTTGGGCCAAAATTGCTCAAGGACATGGCAGACCAAATGGTTAGAATTATGCAGAATTTAAAGACAACTCAAGATAGACATAAAAATAATGCAGATAAGAACATGACAACTAGAGAATTTAAAGTGGGGGAGCATGTTCTTTTAAAAGTGAAACCCAAAAAGAGCTCATTAAATTTGGGCAGTTGTACAAAGCTAGCAACCAGATTTTGTGGTCCATTTGAGATCTTGGACATAATAGGGCCAATTGCATACATGCTTGCATTTCCTGCTTCCATGAATGTGCATAATGTATTTCATTTCTCTTTGTTGAAAAAGTATGTACATTATCCTAACCATGTTATTGATTGGCATTTGATTCAGGTAGAGCCAGAGGGAAGCTTTCAGATCTAGCAAGTGCACATATTGGACATAAAAGTCAAAATGCTCTGGAATCGAGTTATAGAGTTGGTAAAAGTTTAGTGGACCTGCTACGGTCCTGAATATGCTACTTGGGATCATGAAGATGCCATGCGGGCAGAGTACCTGCAACTTTTTGAATAAAATTTGACATTTTGATTTCTGTTTTGTATATGCACTGAGGACAGTGCCAAAATAAGGGGGAGGGGAATGTAATACCCCGATTTTGAGTCCCCATATTAAATAATGTATTTTTTTATTTGATGAAAGACCAGAGTTCCCAGACAATTAAAGAGGTCAACGTGCCTCATAAATGCAATATTTTGATCATTATTAATAATAAAATACATCGCTGGCTACTAGACGAACAAGGACAAGAGTATAGGGGGCTACAATTTCATGAGAGAGGGGGCGTAATGGGATAAGTCATTTTATCATATTTTATTTACCCATAAGTGTTTTAATGGAGAGAAGTGGTTACATGTGCTTCTTGGGGAAAGACCATGTGGTTTTTGATTTTCAAGTAAACATATAAACCCATTTTTGGGTTGTTTGGGGGTTCATTCATTGTTCATTGTTCCCACTCTTCATTATGTTCTCTCCATTCACACTTTCACTCTTTCATTCATTATTTCTCATTCATCCTTGATCTTGGTGGGGAAAGGAAAAATGAATTGCTAGGAGAGAAGCCATTGTTGGTTGGATGTAGTGACTGCTAGTGTATTCTAGCCATGAATTAATGCCTGCATGCCTGAGATGCATTGACATGTACTAAATTTCATTCACAACTACAAGTAATGAGAGTCCCAAAATGGAGATTCTTGACCAGATGCACTGGAGCCCTGGAAGGAGGTGGAAAACCTGAGGGACTACATGATAGAGAAGGGGTTGCATTCTCTTGGGTTGTGCAGTATGGAGAGAAGAGAGATGGTGTACTTTGTATTGTTGTGCATTGAGGAACCTGTGAGAGCTTAAGTGTTGAATAGTTTGGGAAGCTGAGTGATACCCTCGAACCATCATTATGGATTCATAGCCCTGGCTCGAGGGTGACGTTTCTGTTGAGGCTTGGAACAACAATGTCTATGATTGAGTGGAATGTCTTTGGTCTACAACCAGTTGGTGACTGTTTTTTATTAAGATAAGTGCTCTTTGTCATGTGTTTCTCTACTTATATATCTATTTTCTGTCATGTATTAATTATTGTCTCTGAGATTCGCATGTTATAAGATGCATGCTTGTTGGTTATTGTTGTGCATGACATTATATTCATTTATTTTATGTTTTCGCATTAATATTTATTATTTCATTTGATTTTATCATGTTTCTTTCATGCTTCTTCATTAATTAATTTCTATAATAATTTGAAATCGGTTTAAAAGTGAGTTTTGGAGTAGCGTTCCCACCCTGGGGGTGGCTGGGTACGTTACACATTCACATTTACTGGGGGTCTCCAAGCCAGATGGCTTAGAGCAATATATAAGCCTACTCTACTACAAGATCATCATTCTGAATGTTGACATCTTCCTCTTTACTTGTATATTCATCATAATCTCACAACTTTGTAAATACTGTGATCTCTGAGAGTTTTTCATTTACCTGTTCTTCTTGTTTTTATTTCCTTATCCAAATTTACTTGTACCTGATATCAGTTGTTTCTTTCATGGAAGTATCCATCATGCTTCTACAATCACAAGCTATGTGTCCATAGTTGTGGCATTTGTAACATTCAATATTGTATGGAGCCACATAAACATTTCTTGATTGAACATTTCTTCCATACACTATGCAATCTACAACTTTATGTCCAAATTTATTACAAGTAAAACAATAACTAGAAAATAAACTTTGATACTTGGGAGTGCATGTGATTCTCTTCCTAGGAGTGCATGTTATTCTCTATGATGTAGTCCTTTTGAATTCATGTCTTTGCTGATCACAATCTTCTCTTTTGTTGTTTCCTTCACACTGATTGAAGCTTCTTTGATACTTGGAAGTAGAAGGTATTTTTGGATATTCATCTCTTCTGTAATCTTCTTCTTGAGTCTTCTCCATTTCTATAATGTTCTCCTTTGAGGGATTTCATTCTTCCTTCTTGATAGGGCCTCTGATGACTTCCACATAACTCTTAGCCTTCTCTTCATTCTTCCTTTCCAAAAATATGTAACATTTCTCTTGAAATTTTTTTAATGGTGGTGTGGCTATTTCTCTCTCTTCAACGTTCTTGCTGAGCTTGACAACTTCAAACCTTAATGTGACGAATTCTTCTTCAAGCTTCTCACACTCTTCTTCCTTCTTCATCATCTGGATCTTCATTACTTTTTCTGTTATCTTTGACTCTTCAAGTTGGGTCTTTAAGGATATGATTTCTTCTTCAAGTCTTCTTTATAGTTGACTAAATTTTGCTTCAATCTTGTTTAATTCCTCATATTTCTCCTTAGTATGACTTGTCAAAATTTCTTCTCTCTTCTATGCTTCCTTTCTTAGCGATACTATTTCAACTTCCAAATATTTCTTTTCTTCCAATTTATTTTTGAGTGTTTCTTCAATCTCTTTGGCTTCTTCCAACTGGATATTTAGATTTATAATAATCTGTTGGACTTATTCAGATCTTTCATTCGAATTATGAGAACCCTCCTTTAGCTTGATCAATTCTTCCTTGAGAGACTTGTTTTTCTTCCTTTCTCTTTTTACCTCACTTATGACGTTGATTAGTTATGCTTCAAGATCTACTTCACCTTCTTCTTCTTCTTCTTCTGAATCTGTCTGACATGATGAGCTTCTTTCTTATTGTTCTATATCAACATCTTATTTATCAAAATGTTTTGGCTTTGTGATAAGAGGATATTCCTTAAAGTAGATATTATGTAGATTATCCCAAAGCTCTTTGGCTGATGAAAATTTTCCCACTTTGACTTTTACCAAATTAGGTAATCCATCTAGGATGGCATCCATTTCTATTTTATTGCTCCTTTTTAATTACTTTTTGGATATAGTCTTCAGAGGTTTCATTGAAGCAGTGTATCCTGTAACAACTGATTTCCAAGCATCGAATCCTAGTGCCTGTAAAAATACTTTCATTCTTCTATTCCATAAATCATAGTTCTAACCATCAAACAACAATGTTCCATTATCAGTGCAATCCATGTACACTGGAATTCCATTATTTATGCACTCCATGATCTAACTTCCAATGGTTAGACTGTTTTTGAAGGACCTACTTTGATACCAATTGTTGGAATATTCACCAATACCGAGAGGGGGGTGAATCCATATTGAGCACTTTTTACCATTTTTAATCACAACATATGTAACATTAACTTATCAACAATTTCATTCAACATGTCATGGACATATAACCATAAACAATACCATTCAACAATGCATCAGATCATACACAATGTACAAGAGATTTTATGTGGAAACCCAAATGGGAGAAAACCACATAATGCTTTCTTATATATAAGAATATTACATTTATAGGAAGAACCAACTTCCAAAATTCTCTAGCACCAACTAGAAGGAGGCACCAACCCCTTGTTTACAGGCTCCAACCTGAAGGAAGCTACAACTCCCCTAATTCTATGATTCCAACTGGAAGGAGGCTTCAACCCCCTAGTTTATAGGCTCCAACATGAAGGAAGATAGAACTCCTTGTATTCTCCAACACCAACTAGAAGGAGGATCCAATCCCCTAATTTATAGGCTCCAACCTGAAGGAAGGTCCAACTCCCTATATTCTCTGGTTCCAATTGGAAGGAGGATACAACCCCCTTTCCTTGACCCTTCCTTCCTGAAATATAAATGGAGACTCAACCTGTCACTAAAACCATCACTGATAATCAACATGTCATTTTTACCGATAATTGACCTGTCACTGTCACTGATAATCAACCTATCACTGTCACTGCCACTGATAATCAACATATCGTTGATAATCAACTTGTCATTGATACTGATACATCATCATCAACAAAACCATATCCACTCACATAAATCATTTGCCAAGATCACCAAAACATATGTCAAACATCACCAACATATGACTAAAATCATATGCCAAGATATATGTGCCATAACATCCATAAATCATGTACCAAAGATACGCCTCAAACATATGACATATCATTCATGATATGTCTCAACCATGTACCAAAATATGTGCCTCATACATATGCCATATCATTCATGATATGCCTCAACCATGTACCAAAATATGTGCCTCAAACATATGCCATATCATTCATGATATGCCTCAATCATGTACCAAAGTATATGCCTCGAAGCATATACCAAAATACATCTTAAACCATGTGGCAAATATCTAAGATACTTCAAAACATATAGACAAACATACCTTTCATCACGAGGAAACCCTAATGCATCAGATCTCTGATCATCATACCTTTATAACCCTTAGCATTAAGACAAGGGATCCTTCTTCAAAAATTTTTCGCAGATCCACTAGTCATACACTGTCAACCCATGGGAATCCATGCTTTGCTTCACTGTGACCCACGTACTTCCTCTCTTTTCTCCATTGTGACCCGTGTACATCCACTCTTTTCTCCAATGTGACCCTTAGATAACCTAAGAAATATGCTCTTTGATCCACTGTGACCTTATTACATCCACACTTTCCACTATGACCTACGAATAACCTCATAAATCTGCATCTTTATCCATTGCAACCCAAGGATAACCTTAGAAAACTATTATAGTCATTTATCTCCTTGACCTCCTTTCTCTTAATCCAAATTTTCTTTGTTGAGATTGCAAATCCCCTTAGCAAAAGTGTAGACCCACTTGTGCTAGCTCCATACCTTAAACACACACTTTATTGAATGGACAAATGAGAGGTTCTCGACGTGTATTTATACTTTTCCAAGTGCCTCCTTTATTTGACTTTAGGGCCGACCTGTAACTTCTTGTTTACACCAACTTTTATTCTTTAATTGATTTTGGGGTCGACTTATAACTTCTCATCCATACTTTGGTGCTTCATATTTAAGAGGGAATGTGGAGAACCACATGGCATACCACCTACCATTGGAAACAACATGATGAGGAATATCCATTTATGAGGGTTTTGCATGTATTTTCAATGTCCTTCATCTTATTTTTTCTCACACAACTTCAAAATTCATGACCACACCTCTGGGGCTTCGTGTAGACTTCTTCAAAGCGTCTTACCACGAGGGCCATGCATAAAGCTATGCCATAAGGGGACCACTTTGGAGACTTCTTCAAATACACCCATCACCTCTAGAGGCTTCTAGACTTCTTCTAGACTTGATTCCTTGGACACTTTTGGAGGATACTTTGGAAGAAGATGGGTTCCAAGTTGCTGCAAAATTTTTCATATCATACACAAATGGATGGAAAGACCTAGGTAGTTAATTGGAGTCTTTGAAATTTGTTCAAGAGTTTGAGTGTAGAGAATCCAGGACAATGGGATTTGGTCTTGGCCCATGATGAAATCGCTTACAATGATTCAATTAATAGAAAGAGTCCATTTTAGATTTTTTTATGTAAGATCACTAAAACAAGTTGTTGATTTGGTTAAGTTTCCAAATATGAAGGACAAAAGGAGTGCTGATGAAAGTGAGTTTTCATGGAGCATACATGAAATGTAGGAACAATCTAAGAGGACACTACAACAAAGTAATACGAGGTATAAGAAATGATCATATTTATGAAGAAGACAAAATGTTTTTGATGAAGGAGCACTGGTAATGGAACATTTAAGGAAACAAATATTCCCATAGGTATGTATAGTAAACTCAATTACAAGAAAAATGGACCACGACGAATTCTAGGATATATTTATGATAATGCATATAAGTTAGAGTTGCCAGAGGATTTTGAAATTTCTCCAATATTCAATGTGGCTGAATTTTATGAGTTTCATGAGGGAGGAGAGAATTATGAATAAGGTACTCTGGATGAATGGAAGAAACAACTACCTATTAAACCAATCGAAGAAGTAGAGAATTTTTTGGCAAAGATGGTTAGGAAAATGACCTGCAATAAATAATATTACAAATATATAGTTAAGTGGAGGAACATGGGTTCTAAAGATGCATCATGGGTTTCTGAAAATGAGCTAGCACACCTACGAGGACATTCATCCTTTTTAGAATCTACATTTGCATCCACATGATTCAGGGCTCATGTTTTTCTTACCAAGGATGTTTGATGCAGGAGCATCTTTGGCCTTAAGCAATCCACATCAACCAAAAACATTTTGATTTCAAGCTAGTGAATTGTAGGGTGAAATAAGTGCTACAGCTCCCATTGTTGTAACACCAGTGCTTACAGTATCGTAACACCCATTTTTGCAACACCTGTGCTATAAATCATGTTGTTGCAACGCCAACGCTACAACTCTTATTGTTGCAACATCAACACTACAACTCCAAGAATGTTGCAAATTTTCGTTATCGTGTTGCAGTTATGTTGTGCCATGAATCCAAGTGTATTGGGAAGATTGAGTGGAATTTGGTGGGTTTTGACTCCACATGTATTGGTCGAACTTTGTGGAAGTTGGTGGACAAATTATAAGAGGAAGTTGATTGGATGGAAAATGGTTGAGAAGTTGGACCGTTGTAACTGCCTAGTTTCCAACTCACATTGGTGAGGAAGAAAAAGAATGGTTGAGAAGTAGAATGGGGGAAAACTGTCTAGCTTCCAAGAAATGGAGGGAAAAAAGGAAAAGATAAGAGATTTGATGCATTGGGGAAAAGAGAAAGACATAAGAGAGGGAAAAAAGAAGGGAAGCCTACAAGAGAAATACAATAGAGGAAGGGACGCCCAGTTTTGGGTTCACAATGTGGAACAATGAACATGCACCCAATCATTGAATTAGAATGAAAATTGTGCCAGATTGTCTGGTAATGCAATGAGACTGTAAAATAAAATTTTTGTCCGTTAATAAATAATATTAAGTACCTGTTAAATTCTATTGTCTGTTGTTTCCTTTTACCGTTACTATACATTCCTCTTGGCATTCTTTAAGTTGTTAATTTCTATAAACATTAGTATGTTGTTAGCCATGCACTATGTGGGCGGAAACCTAGTTTTGTAGTTGGTTGAGTATAGGATCGAGGGTGACTACATCACAATTATATATGGACATAACCACAATTTCTGAAATTTTGAATGCTTCCCTTTATCAACATGAGAATAATCTCATAAAAGGAATTTTTAGCCAACTTCAAAAGTGACTGTCTTAGCCTTTTTATCAAAATATTTTTGAATAGTTGTTGTATTTTCTTTAAATTAGTTTAGGCGTAACTTCTCTGTTCTTCAAGAGCAAAAAAATTAACTCTTCTTCTCGAAAGGCCAATCCTAGAGAGGCTAATTCAAGCTCAATAGGCATGCCAAATTATTGACCATAAAGTAACTGAAAAGGGGTATGACCCATACTGGTTTTTTTGGTTGTGTGGTATGCCCATAGGGCATATGTCAATAGGGTATGCCATTGGTGGGGTTTATCACTAATAATATTTTTCAGGATCTTAACCAAGTTTTTATTTTTAGACTCAACTTGCCCATTTCCTTGAGGATAATAAGTGGATGAAGTGAAATGATTCACTCGAAAATTATTGCAGAAATGGGTCAATTTTCCAAAAATGAAAGTTGGTCTATTATCAGATATAATTTCAACTCGTAATCCAAACCGAGAAAATATATTGTTCTCAAGAAAATAAATCACCTACTCATCCTTGGCATGTTTAAGAGGCTCTGCTTTAGCCCACTTCGTGAAGTAGTCTGTAGCAGTTAAAATAAAGTCAGGACCAACAAAAAAAGGAGGGTTAATAGGCACCATAAAATCTACTCCCCATTTCAAGAATGGAAACTCAGGTATAACAAGCTTTAAAGGCATGGATGCAAATTTCTCTTTCCCAATAGTATTTCAACATTCATCACAAGCTCGTACAAACTTGTATGAATTCATGAATCTTTAAAAATGGAAGGCCAATAATAACCCTTTCTTAGGATTTTATGAACAATGGTCTTTGCAACAAAGTGACTGCTGATATGAATATTTGAGTCAACAACTCCATGTCATTTTTCAAGCATATTCTAGGCTATTGTTTCATTAATACAATGCAATAATAACCCATCAACAAACCTACACAAAATTAAGGTAGCCATAATGAGATATTTTGAAGCTTCAAGATGAAGCCTCCTCCGCTCACGATTTTACAAGTGATTATGATAACATTCATGATGTAATTAATAGACAATATCCCAATACCAAGGATAATATACCATGTCAACAATTTCATATTCAATTAAGAACAAGGCATAAAAAGAAACATCATCATCTTCAGTAATGTGACTTGGTTCAACGTGTTGAGCCAGATGCAAGGATAAGTCTCATCCTTTTATCATATTTGAAGTAGTAATTATGAAATTATGTTCTTGGATCTTGGTAAGAAAATGTGCTAATTTACTTGACAGAAGGGTTTGAGATAAAGTGAATTTAACTGCAGGAAAAGGGACCTTTATCTTAGTATGCTTACCAAGGATGAAGTGACAAAATTTTTCAATAGCTTTCACTAAAGCATAGGTGTATTTTTCAATTAAGGTATATTTCATTTCTATATTAGACAGACTCTGAATCATGAAAGCTATTAGGTGCTCAAAAATTTCTTCATCCTTCTGAAGAAGAATAACATAAATGGCTTCTTTAGTGGCATTTGTCTAAATAATAAAATGTTTCAAAAAATCTGGTTTTTCCAAGAAAGGGGTTGAGACAATGGCATTTTTTTATTTCAACAAATGCTTTTTTGATTTTCGAGGTCTAGGCAAAGATTTGGTCTTTTTTTGAGCAAATTATGAATGGTTTTGGCCATCTTAGTGAAATCTGGGATAAAATCTCCTTACAAAATTGATCTTTCCCATGAAAGTATAAATTCCTTTATTTGAAGAAGGAATTGGGAGATTTTGGAAAACTCTCACTCTTTCTGGATCAATGCTGATGCCAAAATTGGAGACTACATGACCAAGTAATTTACCCGACGATAAAAAAAAATAGACTATGAAGGATTTAGAGACATGGCATACTTCCTACAATGCGGAAATACCTATCTGAGATGATAAAAAAGATCTTGTCAGATCTTGGAATAAACCATTAAATCATAAAGATAGATTTGTATGATAATTTCGATAAGATAATCAAAAGCTATATGCATAGATATTTGGAAAGTAGCACCTGCATTAATCAACCCAAACGACATACATTCATATGCGAAGGTGCCCCATTGAGTGGTAAACACAGTTTTATATCCATTATCTCTTTCGAGGCATATTTAGTTATAACTTGAAAAATCATCAAGGAACAACATCATTTGACACCCCACTACTTGTTGAAGAATTAACTCCACATTTTGAAGTGGAAAATTATCCTTTACATTTGCCTTGTTAAGGGATCGAAATTCAACACACAATTTGATGTCCCCATTCTTTTTCCTAACTGGGACTAGATTGGAAACCCATTCAGAGTATTTCATAGGAAAAATAATATGGATTGCAAGCATCTCTTCTACCTCCTTTTAGATAGTAGCTTCAAGTGTAGGGTTAACTAGTCTTTATCTTTGCCTAACTGGTTTAGTATTTTCCTTTATAGGAATATGATGTTGAACTGTGCCAAAATCAAAACCACACAAGTCAGCATAGGACCATGTAAAGACATCATGAAATTCACGAAACAAATCCATGGATTTATGTTTTTCTTGTTCTCAACATTGGGCTCCCATGTTTAAAATTTTAGGTTCCTCTTCGGTCCCAATGTTCACTTGGATCGTGTCCCCAATATTTCTTCTAAAATCCTCCTTTGTATTCTTTTCATGACTATCAACATCACTAGTGGAAAAATAACCTTCAAGGGGTGTCAACCCTTTAGGAAATTTATTATCATTAAGAGAGATGATTTCATTTTTTTCTAAAGGTTCATTTTTTAAGAAAGCACATATGCTCTCTGTTGGAATACTAAGAGAGGGGGGGGGGGGTGAATTAGTATGAGAACCTTTTACCACTTTCAATAACAATATATAAACTTCAACTTTATCAACAATATAACATTTATTATTGCATTCAATATATCATGAGCATATAACCATAAACAATACAATTCAATTCAATAATATCACATTTGATACACAATACACCAAAATTTACATGGAAACCCAAATGGGAGAAAACCACAAAATTCTTTCTTATATATATATCAAGAATACATTCATAGGAAGCACCAACTTCTAAATTCTCCAGCACCAACTGAAAGGAGGCTCCAACCCCCTATTTACAGGCTCCAACTTGAAGGAAGCTACAACTCCTTGAATTCTCCAACTACAACTGGAAGGAGGCTACGACCCCCTGATTTACGGGCTCCAACCTAAAGGAATCTCCAACTCCCCGAGTTTTCCAACACCAATTGGAAGGAGGCCACAACCTCCTAATTTATAGGTTCCAACCTGAAGGAAGCTCCAACTCCCTGAGTTCTTTGGCATCAACCGGAAGGAGGATACAACCCCCTTTACTTGACCCATCCCATCACCCTGAAATATAAGTGTATATTCAAACTGTCACTACCAATGATCAACATGTAACTGTCACTGTCATCAACCAACCTGTCACTGTCACTTTCACATCAACCAATCACTGTCACTCTGTCACATCAATTTGTACCTGATGATCAACCAATCATCCAACCTGTCATTGTCACTGTCACTGTCACTGATATATCATCATCAACCAACTATAACCATATCCACTCACACATATACCAAAACCATCACCATACCATGTACATCAACCATGTACCAAAACCTATACCATACCATGTACCAAAATCACCAAGAAGTGCCTATAGCAATGTACCATATCATCATCAATTCATGAACCATAACATCACCAAGATGTGTCTCAATATTACCAATTATGTACCATAAGATATTCCAAGTGTAGGTACCATAACATTAATGATCAACCATATACCATGTACCATGTACCAACCATCATCTATGTACCTAAATGATGTGCCTCAACCAAGCACTGAGGAATGTGCCTCATACATATGCCATATCAATCATGATATGTCTCAATCATGCCATACACCATATATAGCAATATATCATTAATGAAGTGCCTCAACCATGTGATAACATCACCATGACATATACATACCAAATACCAAGATAGCCAAGATATGTCTCTAATGTACCATGACATCACCAAGATGTTTCTCAACATGTACCAATATCACCAAGACATGCCTGAAGCATGTACTGAAACATCTAATGCATGTACCTCAAACATGTGCCATATAACTCATGATCTTCCTCAAGCATATACCATACAACAAACCATATTCAAGGTATCCAAGATGTGCCTCAAGGCATATACCAAATCTCACAATGCATGTGCCTCAAACATGTGTCATAACCTCATCAAGAAGTGCCTCAAATATGCATCACTATTATCAAGAAATGTACCAAATACATGTACCATAAGTATGCCTCACTCCATGCACATAATATGTGCCTCAAGAATCTACCAATGTCTAAAAAATATACCAAATACATGCCTCAAGTATGCACCATAACATCATCAAAATGTAACCCTAAAAATATGCATATAGACATACCTTTAACCTATAGCTGTCCCAATACAAGATTTCATACCTGTAGCTCTTCCTCAAACTAAACAACCTGGTACTAACATCCTCCTACAGATTTATCTCACCCTCGCGCGACTAACCCATGCATCACGCAGGGCCTCATGGGACAAGGGTCATACAACCCACGTGGGTGCTTCATAGGACACCAATAGTACGACCTGTGGGAGTCAGCCAAGATAGGGTTTCTCAGAAACCCTCGCTCTCCTCTGAAATCCTGAAACTTCCACCTTTTCACTTCCTTCATCGCCTCATAATTGCTACCTTAGATTCGCCAAATAAATCAAGTGTGCTCACATAGAATATATTCAATAAAGTTGTGTGTGTGAGAATGAGAGACTTCTGGTTGTGTATTTATACCTTTTCAAAGTAACTTATTTCCTTAACTTTAGGGGCAACTTGTGCTTTCTTGTTACAACCACTTTACCATTTAATTAATGACTTGTAACTATTTAGGGTCTTCTTAACCATTCTTCGGGGCTTCCAACTTCATGACCTCATATCTCCTAAATCGTGAGGAACTACATGACATACCACCTACCGTTGGAAATGTTATGATGGGGACTATCCATCTATGAGTGTGTTACTTGAATTTACACTATCCTTCATATCCTTATTCCTCAAACAACTTCAGACTTCATGACCACACCTATGGAGATTCTTGTATACATCTTCAAATGCACCCATCACATCTGTTGACATCTAGGACAACCGCTTTTGTTGACATCAATGGCAACAAACTATCCGACAACATCAATGACAACCAACTATCCAACAATCTCCCCCTTTGGCATTGATGACAACACTCATACTCCAATACTCATGCTCCACCTATGACCAATGCTCTTGATATTTCTCTCCTCATGTTTCTCTCCCCTTTTTACATCAATGGAAAATGGTATCTCCCTTTGGGGTTGCTCCCCTTGCATTCGTGATTTTGATATTTCTCTTTCTTCCTCTTTGAATTCATAGGCAATAGGGTAACTCCCATTATCTATATGTCTCCCCCTATCTTCATGCTACTAATCTGGTCTCTCTCTCTGACAATTTATCTCCCCTTGACTTCTCTACAATATGTCATGTATATCAATGTGGGGCTTCTTGTACTTGCTTCCTTTCCTCTCTTTTAATGCTTCTTGTCCATTGGTGCTTCCTCTTGTAATTCACTGTCATTTATAAAAAACATTAAAAAATTACTTGACTTCAAACCTTCATGGATTGTCAAGTTCACATCAATTACCATACTTTTCAACAATTTCTTTTGACAGTATGGCTTCTGTTGATGATTTCTCTTCCCATGTTTTGTTGTGCCTTTTACTACTTTCCTTCCAGTGATTAACTTATTCCACCTATCAATATTCTTTCATCCATTTTTATGCATCTACTCTAACTCATGTCTTCTATACCTTCCAAATGTGTCATGAATTCATCTATGTCCATATGTCATACAACTATCCATGAATCTGCCACTGAACTGTATACAATGCCGACCCATCTACTGATTACAACATATTCCTTCTTCTCAAGCTATCTTCTCAATCTGCAAATTAGACTCTACATGTCTGCAACAATATGTACTGAATATGCCCATGTCTGAATACATGCCTGGAATCCTCTATACAATGATGAATCTATGCCTTAAAAGTGTACCGATGATATTATTTGTAACTGTCAATTAATACCTACATGGGAATGTGTTCTGGAAGATGCTCTTCAATCACAAGACATTTTGCACTTCTGTCATCAAACCATTATGAAATTTCCTTTCCAAAATATGCAAACACTTCAAACTTCTTGAAACGTAGTTCTCTGATCTATAGAGTTGCTGCTTAGACTCCCCCTCTTCAATATTCATATTTATTGGGATTCTCCAAGCTGAATGGATCAAAAAAATATCTGCTTTGATGCAGAGTAATATTCCTCTTCATCTGTGGATTCATAATTTTCCTTTTCATCCTCTTCTTGAATTCTAACATCCTTTTCATTTCCTTCCTAAATTTTGACATCTTCCTTGTTATCCTCTTCCGAGATTCTGACATCTTCCTCTTTGCCTGTAGATTCATCATGATCTTAAGCTACTACAAATATTGTGAGTATGATCTTTGGAACATGTTTTTCATTCACCTTCTCTTCTTGTTTTTCATTTCTTATCCAAACCTTCCTGTATCTAATATAGATGTTTTCCTTCATGAGAGGATCTACCACGCTTCTACAATTTTGAGCTATGTGACCATAACTGTGGTATTTGTATGATCTTCCCAAGAAGGCGATCTACAGGACAAGGTGACCACGCAAGCCATAGCTCATCTTCTGACCAAAAACTCTCCTCAGGGGCGCAAATCTGAACAGGGGCGCACCATTAGTCTGGGTGACCAAGCAAATGGGGATCCAGACCGGGGTGACCCGAGAGTGGCCAAGAGGTTTTGGTGATATCAAAGTGACCTCCAGGTATTAGTGGGACAAGCCCAGTGAAACCATAGAAGAGGGCGCACTCACTTCATTCCCACAAAGAAGAAACCAACAAGGGCGCAAACCCCAGTTGGTGCGTCCTCCCTTCTGCCTCAGAAAACTCAAAGGAAATGATTTGCTCCCTGAGAGAGTGGATAGCTAATGAGATAAGCTTGATCTTAGAGGTGGAAGCATGGAAAACAGAGTCACCAGGAGGCAGCCATGAAGGAAGGCATATTGGTTATTCTTCAGAAACCCTAAAAATGAAATTGCCATGAATGTAAAATGCAAACTCAGAAAAGAAAACAACCAAGACACATAGCTTCAGAAGAAAAGATAAGAATGCTTTATTTTAGTCCCGGTTCACCTTATATACCAAAGGAACCATTTATTTTACATATATTTAATTCAACATCAAAGGGTGAAGAAGTGTTACGCCTAGGTGATTGACTTGTGCGCCCTAGGTGGGCGTTCCCCTAAGTGGCCTCCTTGGCCCAATTCCTCCCTATTTAGATCTGGAAGCGTCCTGACTTCCATGAGAAGATGTGAAAACTTGTTGTGCAATACATCAGTTGTGATCCACTTTGCCTGAGCTAGATTTTGGCCTTGGCGGGCTACCAGTATATTGTCTTTGGCCAATGGGAGTTGGAAATCAGGAATGTTGTCCACTGGATGAGTGATGGTGACTGGTTCTTCCAAGAGGGAAGGCTCAAAGAACTTTAAGTGATTTACATTAATGACATTGTGGATTCCCAGTTATGGTGGCAGATCCAACCTATATGCATTTTCTCCAATCTTGTCGAGTATTGTATACATACCATATCTTATTGGCAGAAGCTTGTGATGGTGGATTTTGAAGCGCTTCTTATCCAAATGTAACCAGACTTGATCTCCTGGTTGAAAGGCCATGAAGGTTCTTTGTTTTTCATGGCGCTGCTTGGCATGATCTTGGGTTTCTTTGAGTGCTGATGTGATTGCACTGTGGTGTTGTGCAATTTGTTGGAGAAATCGTTGAGTTGACAGTTGTTCTTGCTGTTGATGGAAGGTACCTTGAGGAGCCCAAGTGAGTGGAATATCGGTTGGATATGCTGGTTGGAAGCCCAAGCAGAATTCAAAAGGTGAAAATCCTGTAGAAGAATGTGTTTCCTTGTTGTAGCTATGCTGGAGAATGTGTAAGTAATTGTCCCATTGTTTGCTGCACCCAAAGCGAGTTCAGAGAGCATGCACCAAGACTCTATTGACAACGTCTGTTTGGCCATCCATTTGAGGATGGAATGCAGTAGAAAACTTGAGGTGGCACCCCAATAGCACCCATATGGTCTTCCAAAATGTACCGAGGAAGTGAGAATCTATGTCTGAGATGATATTGCTTGGGAGGCCAAAACGGGGCCAGACATGACAGAAATAGAGTTTCATTGTTTGCGCTGCTGTAGTAGTCTTTGTGCATGGGATAAAAAGTGTCATTTTGCTGAAGCAGAATACCACTACCTAGATTGCATCATGTTTCTTTTGGGTTGTTGGAATTCCACTTAGGAAGTCCATTGAGATTGACTCCAAGGCCGAGAAGGAAGCGACAATGGTTGATACAACCCATTCTTCTGGTTGGATGGATTGGATTGTGAGCATAAGGCACAAGCTCTGATAAAATTTTCAACTTGAGGCTGCATGGAAGGCCAATGAAAATGGTGTTTCAGATGTTGGGTGGTCTTTGTGGTCCCGAAGTGGCCCCCATAGGCTGAAGCATGCACTTCCCTGATGAGCAAGAGGCGGTCTTCTAAGTGTGGAACGCATAGCAAATTCAACTTATATAGCCACCCATCCTGAATAGTGTAGTCTAGGAAGGGGGTCTGATTGATCACTGTGGGGCTTTGCAAAGCTTCCCAAATCTCTCGAAAGTCAGTGTCAGTAGCATATTGATATTTCCATGTGTCATAAGTATCACAACATACTTCTAGAATGGAAAGAACTGGACTGGGAGGTCGACTTAGAAAATCAGCCATTTTATTAGAAGTGCCTTTCTTGTATCTGATGACTAAGTGAAATTGTTGAATGTAGGAGGCCCATTTAAGGTGCCTTTGTTACTGAATCTTCGATTGAGAGTTGATGAAAATCAAAGGGTGGTGGTCGATATGCAGAATGGTTTCTTTACCCAACAAATAATGCCTCCATTGTTTGAGTGCTTGCACCAGACTATAAAATTCCTTATCATAGGTACTATAATTTTTCTTTGCCTCAGACATGGTTTCAAAGTGGTAAGCAATGGGGTGTCCTCCCTGTTTAAGTACAACACCAATAGCATATTGTGAGGCATCAGACTCAATCTCAAAGGGTTGGGAGAGGTCTGGTAGATGTAAAACAAGGGATGAATAGAGGGTGTCTTTGAGCTGAGCAAAGTGAGTAGTTTCTTCTTTGGTCTAGATGAATGTAGAAGAAGTATTTGAGAGATGATGCAAAGGTCAAGCAAGATTTGAAAAAGAGGGAATGAAATTATGATAGAAATTGATGCCACCCAAAAATCTTTTCAACTCCTTAGCTGAAGAAGGTAGAGGCCATTGTTTCAATGCTTGGATGCGAGCTGGATCTGGTTGAATGCCCTGTGAGATGACCACAAAGCCGAGATAGGGGACTGAAGTCTGACCAAAATATGATTTCTTCTCTTTGACTTGCAACTTGTGTTTTTGGAGAATTTGAAGAACTTGTCGGACATGTTGCATGTGAGTGTCCCATGTCCGACTGAAGATGAGAATGTCATCTAAGTAGATGACCACAAATCGACCCAAATGTGCTCTTAATATGTCATTGATGAGCCTCATGAAAGTGGCTGGGGCGTTGGTGAGACTGAAAGGCATGATTTTCCACTCAAAAAGACCAAATTTGGTCTTGAACGCTGTTTTCCAAACATTATCTGGGTTCATTCGAACTTGATGGTACCTGACTGTCAAATCCAATTTAGTAAGCCACTTAGCTCCTTGGAGGGTGTCGAGTAGTTCCTCAATCCGGGGAAGGGGGTAACGGTTTTTTATTGTGGCTTTGTTCAAGGCTCGGTAATCAGTGACAAGGCACATTTATGAGGTATCTCGTTTAGGGATGACAAAGGCGGCAGAAACACAGGGAGAAGATGAAGGTTGGATGTGGCTAGAGTTGATGAGGTCAGTCAGTTGTCTTTCCATTTCCTCTGTTTCTGTTGGGGCCAACCGATAAGTAGGGGTGTTAGGTAAGGCATATCTGGGGATGAGATGAATGGAATGGTCAATGTGGCAGGAGGTGGGAAGTCCCTCTGGACATTGAAATACCTCTGCGAACTCATGGAGGAGGGGAGTCACAGTTTCAGGAACTGGGTGTGTTGTATTGTTTGGTGTTATTGGGCGCACCAAACAGAGAGAGACACATTGGTTTAAGTGTACATGTGGGATTTGTTCTTTGGTAGAGGGAGGTTTGGGTTTTGTTGTAGTTAAGATATAAGTGTGGCCTTCTTTGGTAATTTTGTACTGGCAGGATTTGGCTAGATAGATAACATTTCTTTGGGTTTGGTATGGGATACCGAGCAACAAATCTACACAATCCAAGGGGGAGACGTCACAGAGGATAATATCTTTGAATTGGCCTATGGCGAAAGTGACCAGACAACTCTTGGAAACTAGGAGGCGAGGGCCATCCTTTTGGACCCATCTGAGTTGATAGGGTTGCAGATGTGGAGTGGTGACAATATTAAGGAGGTTGACAAGGGCTTGAGACACAATTTTTTTTTGGCTTCCATTGTCCATAATCAGTAAAGCCAAGGCGTTTTTGATTTGGCAGTTATGGGTAAAGAGGGGTTGGGTGGATGCGTTCAAATATTTCTGGGTCATTAGAATCAATGAGGGATATACTTCTGTGGGATTTTCTAGAGGAACTTCTTCAGTATCTTCTACTTGGGAAGGCGCAATGATCTCAGTGAGTAGAGTTTTGTTGGTTTTTAGATTTTGGAGGATTCAACAATCTGATGAATTGTGTGAAGTAGTTTTGTGGAATGAGCACCAGGGTGTCCTTGCAGTTGTATTGGGTGTGGGGTTGGTGTAAGGGTGGGACTAAGGAATACGACCTCTAGGAGCGACTTTCCTTTCTATAGCCAAAGATCTCTGAAATGTTTTATCTAAAGTTGGATTTTCAAACAACTCTACTTCTCGACGAAATTGAATTAATAAACCAACCACAAATTTTAATATGAGTACCTCTTTCGGATCTGGAACATGAAGTAAGAGGCGTATCTTACAGAAGAAGTCTATGTAGCCTTGCACTCCTTGTGAAGGAAGTTGTCGAAGTTGGTGCCATTTGATTCTTAAGGATTGCACATACCTAGGTGGGTAGAAGCGATTTCTCAAAGCTTTGGAAAGTCGAGCCTAGGTTTTGATGGGTTGAAAAGTAGAGGATTATGGAGCATCTCCAATCTCTATCACAAATGTGGTCTTCTCTTGCTCTGTGTCCCACCAAGTTTGTGCCAGTCCTTCTAATTGCAAGGCAAAAATCTGGAGTTTTATTTCATCGGTAAGGCCTAGACATGTATTGAAATAGGTGTATAGGCTATGGATCCAGGAATCCACCATTTCACCATTCGTTTTCCCAGCAAAATTGGGTAGTTGGATTCGAGTGTCCAACCAGAATGGATCTGGATTGTTTTGTTGTTGCATTCTGAGCAACTCAATGAGGACGGAGGGAAGATCTTGGATAGGATTTGATGTGTTGGAATCTGATTCGACTACCAAAGGATCTTTGTGTGGAGGCATTGTGAGGCCAAATGAAGAAAAAAGGCGCCCCTAGGTTGCAATGATGAACAAAGGACTTTGTTTTGAGAACAGAGGACTCAAAACCCCGAGGCAACAGATCTTGAACTGGTCTAGAGGGAGAGATCTGTATTCTTTTAGATCTTTGGAGCTCCTCATTGTGGCAATGGATATGTGGGCTCCCTTGGGGCTTATGAGATCCGTGGATCTTCTTGCACAAAATGGAAAGCCTGGAATGGGCAAACTCTAGATTATTTCATGAAAACCCCCAAAAAATTTGGCTCAATCTTCAAGATAGGAAACTTTTCCATGGATCTTGAGGCTCTGATACCAATTGATCTGCCCAAGAAGGTGATCTATAGGATAAGGTGACCACGCAAGCCATAGCTCAACTTCTGACCTAAAACTCTCTTCAGGGGCACACATCTGAACAGGGGCGCACCTTTAGTTTGGGTGACCAAGCAAATGGGGATCCAGATCGGGGTGACCCGAGAGTGGCCAAGAGGTTTTGGAAATCTTAGAGTGACCTCCAAGGATTAGTGGGAGAATCCCAATGCAACCATGCAAGAGGGCCCACTCACTTCATTTCCACAAAGAAGAAACCAACAAGGGCGCAAACCCCAGTTGGTGCGCCCTCCCTTCTGCCTAAGAAAACTCAAAGGAAATGATTTTCTCCCTGAGAGAGTGGCTAGCTAATGAGATAAGCTTTCTCTCATAGGTGGAAGCATGGAAAACAAAGTCACCAGGAGGCAGCCATGAAGGAATGCACACTGGTTATTCTTCAGAAACCCTAAAAATGAAATTGTCGTGAATGTAAAATGCAAACTCAGAAAAGAAAACAACCAAGACACATAGCTTCAGAAGAAAAGGTAAGAATGCTTTATTTTAGTCCCGGTTCACCTTATATACCAAGGGAACCATTCATTTTACATATATTTAATTCATCATCAAAAGGTGAAGAAGTGTTGCGCCTAGGTCATTGACTTGTGCGCCCTAGGTGGGCTGTAATGTTCTTGACTTGGCTAGTCTAGGAAACACTGCTAATGTGTGTGTAGGATCAAGGTTTACAACATATAAATGATCATACAAATAATAAACGCGACAAAGGACTGCAAAGTTTGTATTATGATATCTCCGTGGATTACAAAATGGCCGAATGCGGCTGAATAACTGACAATACTCGACTAGATCAACATACAAAGGATCTTAGCCGGAATATAAATAAGCAATTGTGGCTGAATAAAATAACAACACTCAGCTAGATCAAAATACAAAAGGATCTTAGCCAGAATACAAATAATCAACTAAAAGATAATACCCGTAATATGGGAGCACTGCGGAATCAATGAAGAATGATGGAAGACCTGGATGATCTTCCCGGTGAATAGGGCATGTCTTTCAACACCGAAATCAACCAACTGGTGTCTTCCTCCTGGAATACACTAAACTATCTTTCCTGAGATGCACCTCTTCTCCTCATTGACAAGTCATAATCTGCATAATGATGAATTAGGTCACCGACCCTTCTTTTATATCTTTCCAAAACCCTAAATCACGTTGAAACCCTAATTCGCTGTTGATTTCCAAAACCCTAAATCATTTTGAAACCCTAATTCACTGTTGACTTCCAAAACCCTAAATCACTGCTAAAACCCTAATTCACTGTTGACTTCTATTTTTAGCTCATAATGACTTAAAAGCGCTTTTAACCCTTTTTAACTCAATGTCACTTTCCGAATATAACACCTGTGACTGGAGTAACCTCTAGTAACCCCGTTTACCCCTCTTTGGCCCTGGCTATAGTCTAACGGGGCGGTTTAGACCATTAAGCCTCCTCTTCTAGAGCTCCTATTTGGAAAGGGACATTACAGTCCTCCCTTCTCGAAATTGCTTGTCCTCAAGCAATACCAGTCCAGGGTGCTGCAACACCTGCTCGCTCTCCCAAGTAGCGTCCTCT
>ML780725.1:327405-350451 GCA_009831015.1 Picea engelmannii
TGATATATCTGTCACTTCCACGGCTGCCCACTGAAACTTTGTGATGAACGCCTCTGCTGTGCCAGTTTGTCTCAACTAGGCTAGATCCCTGAAGTGTATCTCGAGATCCTTCCTGTCAAACCTGTCCATGAGCCTATCTATAAACTCCCTATAGGAGATGATGTGACTGTGACCCAATGTCACCAGTCCATGGTACCACCACTCGTGTGCCTCACCCTCCAAGTGTAAGGTCCCAAAACTGATGGCCTCTATCTCAATCATTTGGTTGAGCTTGTAATACGTGTCTAGCTTATGTACCCAAGCTCTGGTGGTCTATTTGGACGATCCATTGAAAGAAGGGATGGTGAGTTTCCCAACTTTTCGGATGAAATCGAGGTTATTCCCCTGTTGTTGTTGTGGTCCTCCCCTCTGTGGATATCTGGGGTGGTTCCTGAGTCTGAGTCCACAGTACTCAACTAGGGTCATGTCTTGATGGAAGTCATGACCTAATGCTGTGTACTCCCTCCTATACTCTGCAATGTCGTTAGCATGAGTGGGTGCCCTCTGTGGTATAGGTGGCGGTGCTGCTACCGGGGGTGCCCTCTGGAAACTGGGAAATAAGGGTCTGGGAATCCTACTCGCAGAGGTGTATGTGTGAGAGGGTGACTGGGGTCTACTGCCTGCTCCCGAGTTCCCCTATGTTGCATGCGGGACTTGTGTAACTGGGGTGCCCACTCTAGCCAATATATCAACCACTTGTGCTAAGGACTGAGACATGGTCCATTGACTAGCTAACATATCATTGACAACCTGCATGAAAGATGCCTCGAGATCTACAGGGGCCTTGCCACTGCCCTTCGATCGCTTATATCTGTCTCCTAGCATCCTCTCTGCCTCGCGCTCAGCCTCACACTCTGCCCTTCTCTTTGCTTCTCTGTGTGCCTCTTCCTCTTCCTCTGAGCTAGGAGGAAAAGGGGGAAAATCAGGCCTATGCATTCTTTCATGATGCCTGTTGTAAGTGACATATTCATCACCTACGTGTTCATGACCCTCTAGGTCTTTTGATTCCCTCATTGTCTTTAGTCATAGGCTGGCAGGGCTAAAGATCTGATACCACTGTAATGTTCTTGACTTGCTTAGTCTATGAAACACTGCTAATGTGTGTGTAGGATCAATGTTTACAACATATAAATGATCATACAAATAATAAACGCGACAAAGGACTGCAAAGTTTGTATTATGATAACTCTGTGGATTACAAAACAGCCGAATGCAGCTGAATAACTGACAATACTCGACTAGATCAACATACAAAGGATCTTAGCCGGAATATAAATAAGCAACTGCGGCTAAATAAAATAACAACACTCTGCTAGACCAAAAGACAAAAGGATCTTAGCTGGAATACAAATAAGTAACTAAAATATAATACCCATAATATGGGAGCACTGCGAAATAAATGAAGAATGATGGAATATCTAGATGATCTTCCCGATGACTAGGGTGTGTCTTTCAACACCGAAATCAACCAACTGGTGTCTTCCTCCTGGAATACACTGAACTATCTCTCCTGAGATGCGCATCTTCTCCTTAATGACAAGTCATAATCTGCCTAATGATGAATTAGGTCGCTGACCGTTCTTTTATAGCTTTCCAAAACCCTAAATCATGCTGGAACCCTAATTTGCTGTTGATTTCCAAAACCCTAAATCATGCTGAAACCCTAATTCGCTGTTGACTTCCAAAACCCTAAATCATTGCTGAAACCCTAATTCACTGTTGACTTCTATTTTTAGCTCATAATGACTTTAAATCACTTTTAACCCTTTTTAGCTCAATGTCACTTTCCGAATATAACACCCGTGACTGGAGTAACCTCTAGTAACCCTGTTTACCCCTCTTTGGCCCTGGCTATAGTCTAACGGGGTGGTTTAGACCATTAAGCCTCCTCTTCGGGAGCTCCTATTTGGAAAGGGACATTACATGGGTGTTCCCCTAGGTGGCCTCCTTGGTCCATTGTAACATTCAATATTGGAGAGAGCCACATAACCATCTCTTGTTTGAACATTTATTCCATATTCTCTGCAATCTACAACTTTATGTCCAAAGTTAGTACATGTAAAACAATGACCCAAAAATAAATTTTGATAACTAGGAGTGAATGATCTTCTTTGTAGTGTAGTGCTTCCAAATTAATTCTTTGGCTGATCACAATATTCTCTTTGGTTGTTTCTTTCATAATTATTGAAGTTTCCTCGCTGCTTGAATGTAGAAGTTATTCCGTATTCATTAATCTTTGAATCTTGCTGACCATGATTCCTTCCTTTGAGAACTTCTGCATAATTTATTTCTTCTGTTTCTTTTGTCATGGAGCTTGAACCTTACTCAAAATGAACATTCTTGTATCCTAGTCCAGATTTGTCACTATATGGCCTTTGAATGTTGAGAATGTTTTTTAACACTTGAGAAATTTTCAATTTCTTGCTGAGCTTGTTGACTTCAAATATCAATGTCACGACTTCCTTTTTAAGATTCTCATACTCTTTTTCTTTCTTTATCATATGGATCTACATTGCTCATTCCTTTCTCTTTCCTTATTCAAGTTGGGTTTTCAAGGAGATGATTCTGTCTTTGAATGATTTGTTTTTCTTCCTTTCTTTCTTTAGCTAAGTTAAAGCACTGATTAATTCTTCCTCAAGATCCATGTCACCTTCTTCTTCATCACTTTAAGGAGTTGTTTTCTTAGTATCAATAGCCATAAAGAGTACTCTTTCGGAATAACTATCGTTTTCATCATCTTCATTAGATGAGGAATTGTCTTCTCTTGAGTAGAGAATTTTATTGAAGGCTTTCCTTTTATCTCCTTCCTTGTTTCCCTTTTGATATTTCTTTTCTTTCTTGGGATATTCTTCTTCACCACTATCTGAATTCTTAGCATACAAACACTTATTTGAAAAATGAACAATTTTGCCACAATTAAAACATTTAAAAGGAAGAATACCCTTGTACTTGTCGATTCCTCTCTTCAACGTTCTTACAAAGTTGGCTATTTTTTCATCTTCGTCTGAATCATCGTTGCAACTGCAATTTGGCTTTGACTTAGTCTTTTTCTTCTTCATTGTCTTCTTGGATGCTTTGAAAGCTTCTTCTTTTTTGGATGGATTTTCCTGTTCTGTTCTCATTTCATAAGTTGTAAATATTACATGTAGCTTGTCCATGCTTAGCATACCAATATCTTCTCTTTGTTATAGGGATGAAATATTAGGATCAAACCTCATTTGAAGATACCTTAATATCTTATCAACAATCATAGATTCTTCAAATTATTCTCCCAGTCCTTTAATCACATTCATTATTTCATCAACTCGTAAAAAGTAAGCTGCAATGTCTTCATATTCCTTCATTTTCAATTGTTCAAATTGACCTCTGTAAGTTTGAAGCTTGGCCTCTTTAAATTTGGCATCTCATTCATAAACATTCTGAAGTTTTTCCCAAATCTCCTTTGCAGAATCACAATTCATAACCTTGACATATACTGAATCAATCAGACCATTCAAGATAGCATTTGATCCCTCAAATTGTTTTGAATCAGTTTCTTTCCATCGTTATCTATTGGGGGAGTGACAGACTCTTTGTATCCATCTACTACTGATTACCCAAAAGGGAGAAAACCAATAAATGATTTCTTATGTATATCAATAATACATTCATAGGAAGCACCAACTTCCAAATTCTCCAACATCAACTGGAAGGAGGATCCAAACTCCTATTTATTGGCTCCAACCTGAAGGAAGCTACAACTCCATGAATTCTCCAGCTACAACTGGAAGGAGTCTACGACCCCCTGATTTATAGGCTCCAACTTGAAGGAAGCTCCAACTCGCTGAGTTCTCCAACACCAACTGGAAGGAGGTTATGACCCCTTTATTTGTAGGCTCCAACCTAAAGGAATCTCCAACTCCCTCAGTTCTCCGACACCAACCGAAAGGAGGATAAAACCCCCTTTCCTTGCCCCATCCTGCTGCCCTGAAATATAAGTGTAGACTCAAACTGTCACTACCACTGTCATCAACCTATAATTTCCACTGTCATCAACGAAACTATCACTGTCACTATCACTTTCACATCAACCAATCACTGCCACTCTATCACATCAACCTGTACCTGATGATCAACCAATCATCCAACCTGTCACTATCGCTGTCATCGTCACTGTCACTGATATATCATCATCAACCAACTATAACCAAATCCACTCACATGGATACCAAAACCATCACCATACCATGTACATCAACCATGTACCCGAACCTGTACCATACCATGTACCAAAATCACCAAGAAGTGCCTCTAGCAATGTACCATATCATCATCAATTCATGAACCATAACATCTCCAAGATGTGTCTCAATATCACCAATCATGTACCATAATATATGCCAAGTGTAGGTACCATAACATCAATGATCAACCATATACCATGTACCATGTACCAAGCATCAACTATGTACCTAAATGATATGCCTCAACCAAGAACTAAGGAATGTGCCTCATACACATGCCATATCACTCATGATATGTCTCAATCATGCCATACACCATATACAATAAGATATCATCAATTAAGTGCCTCAACCATGTGATAACATCACCATGACATATACCATACCAAATGCCAATATAACCAAGATATGTCTCTAATGAACCATGACATCACCAAGATGTTTCTCAACATGTACCAATATCACCAAGACATGCCTCAAGCATGTACCACAACATCCAATGCATGTATCTAAAACATGTGCCATATCACTCATGATCTTCCTCAAGCATATACCATACAACAAACCATATGCCAAGTATCCAAGATGTGCCTCAAGGCATATACCAAATCTCACAATGCATGTACCTCAAACATGTGTCATAATCTCATCAAGAAGTGCCTCAAACATGCATCAATATCATCAAGAAATGTACCTCATACATGTACTGGAAATATTCCTCACTTCATGCACATAAGATGTGCCTCAAGCATCTACCAATGTCTCAACAAGATACCAAAGACATGCCTCAAGCATGCACCGTAAAATCATCAACATGTAACCCTCAAAACATGCATATAGACATACCTTTAACTTGTAGCTGACTTGATACAAGATTTCAGACCTGTATTTCTTCCTCAGCCTCAATAACTTGGTACTAGAATCCTCCTACATATTTGTCTCAGACTCGCGGGACTAACCCATGCATCATGGAGGGCCTCGCGGGACAAGGGCCATACAACTCGTGGGGTTGCCTCACGGGACACCAGTAGTTTGACCCGCGGGGGTCAACCAAACTAGTGTTTCTCAGAAATTCTCACTCTCCTTTGCAATCCTGAAACTTTTGCCTTTTCACTTCCTTCGCTGCCTCAGACTTGCTACCTCAGATTCACTAAATAGATGAAGTGTTCTCACATAGAAGATATTCAATAAAGTTGTGCATGTAAGAATGAGAGACTTCTTCTTGTGTATTTGTACCTTTTCTAAGTAACTTCTTTCCTTAACTTTAGGGGAAACTTGTGCTTTCTTGTTACAACCACTTTACCATTAAATTATGACTTGTAACTATTTAGGGGCTTCTTAACCATTCTTCAGGGCTTCCAACTTCATGACCTCATAACTCCTCAATCGTGAGGAACTACATGATATACCACCTACCGTTGGAAACAATATGACGAGGACTATCCATCTATGAATGTGTTACCTACATTTACACTTTCCTTCATATCCTTATTCCTCAAAAAACTTCACGCGTCATGACCACACCTTTGGGGATTCTTGTATACTTCTTCAAATGCACCCATCACATCCGTTGACATCAATGACAACCAATTCTGTTGACATCAATGACAACCAAATGTCAAACAACATCAATGAAAACCAACTATCCAAACTCTCATTGTCAGAAAAGACTTTCCAAGCCTCCACATTGTTAGGTATATGTGGGTGATATAAGGAGATAAGAATGGACTATGGTATTTCGGGGAGTAATTAATTTTTTATATGAGTTGCATAAACAACTAACCTATCATCCATACAATTCATCTCCATGCACACATAAATACTATTGAAAGATAAGACATTTGAAATCAAATCCCAAACTGCCTTCATTGTATCTTTTCAAGAGTTTGTTGGAAGTATTATAGATCTTCTTTATCATATTTACAACTAATTTAGAATCACCAAACAATGTTAGATGTTGGCATCCTAAATCAATAGTGTTTTCAAGGCCAAGTATGAGAGCTTCAATTTCTGCCACGTTATTTGTGCAAGCAAACTCAAGTTTGTATGCAAAATTGTGAATTGTCACCAAAGGAGAGTATAACACAATCCCTAAACCTTTTCCCTCAATTGAACATGCACCATCAAAATGCATGTGCCAAATCAGAACATCATGACTAACAAGAGGCAATGTAGTGGAATTATCTTCTTCTAAAAATATAAAATAAACACCAATGTCTTCTTCAATGAAGTTGACATGGGGTCGTGGGCCACTCTCAATATATGAAGAAATGTGGTATTCGTAAATAACTATATGTTATTGCTTTCTTTTGGAAGAGACATGTGAGTCCCATCCATGGACATATATCCTCCCATCAAAGCTTTCCAATCTCGACTAAGAATGAACGAATAATTACTGACATGCATATCAATTACTTGTATGCTACATGTTATGCATATCTTAGGACGAGTGCAAAGCACTAGAGTCACATCTTTAAATTGACGAATGATAGATTGTTGTTGGTTATTATAAGCCAACATATTCTTTGAATTTTCATTGGTACAAGACAAACCAAGTTCTTCCGTAATGATCTTGGACATAACATTTGGCCCAGATCCATCGTCAATAAGACAACAATGTGTAATGTTTTCCATAATCTTCATGGAAACATAAAAAGGAGGGTTCCTAACTGAATTTCTAGAAGGATTCACAACTAGGAGTTTGTTTTCAAAAGATTCTTCTTCGTCTTCATCAACAATCAAACTAGCTACAACAAATATTTTACCTTCTATGAGGCCTTTTAGATGTTCTTGCTGCTTTGGAATAATGGCCATATCTAATAAGGGTAGCATTTGCCTTAATAATAGCCATGTGGTTCAAAATATTATACCTTTGAAAAGAAGTGGAAGAAGATGATGGGCTAACTCTAGACTGTTGAACAATCTTAGCTGATTGAAAGGTTGAACTAAAGGTGTTATATAAATCATATTGCTTAGAGGCTGAACCAAAAGAATTGTGAGTATAAGTGGTCTATTAGGAATCGTCTTTTGTTTTTGTTAACATAAGAATGATTTATGGTATCAACTAACATAACATCGTCCTCAAGTGTCGAATCTAAGGTAGCAATGGTAGAGCTAGGCCATTTTCCAAAAATCCATTCTCGATCAGTTTTTCTAAGTTCACAAGTGATCTTCATGATTTTCCTCACAAAAATTGCACCAATATAGGGAAATAATAGTATTGGGCTAGAAGGTTTTAGTTTGATTTCAAAGTGAGTCTTTCG
The DNA here is from genome assembly GCA_009831015.1 of Picea engelmannii. Taxonomy (NCBI): domain Eukaryota; kingdom Viridiplantae; phylum Streptophyta; class Pinopsida; order Pinales; family Pinaceae; genus Picea; species Picea engelmannii. The sequence continues at coordinate 334,931 of ML780725.1, forward strand.
CAGAGGTCTCTTGAGTTGGTTGAGTAACCAACCCTTTGTCAAAAAATATTATTCTATTGTTCATATCCTGAACCAACTATAGGACAACTGTTAGGTCGACATGTTTACTCAAATGTTCAAGAGGAAGACTTGTCCTCAAGGCCCGTTCTTCATATTCAAGGAAAGTTAGCAAGGCAGACCCTAAATTGTTTGCATTTTTCTATTCCAATCTATGATGATAAGAAGGAGGCAAAACATTGTAATAATGAATGAGAGTAGCTTGATTATGGGGCCTAATGATCTCAACAAATTTATTATATAGTTTAGTGAAACACAAATTAAAAGCCTTTATAGTCTCACCTTGATTAAAGTATTCAAATTGTTATAACTTTTCACCAAATATGCTGGGATTTGAGGATATCCATAAGTCAATTTAAACTAGTAAGAAAGTTCAACCCAGGTAGAAAATTTTTTAGGAGGAAATTTGAAGAAGTTAGCAACTACCTTCCCTTCCAATGAATTAACAAAAAGTATTATACATGTATCATTATCATTAGCGCCAATATTATAACCTGCGTTAGAAAAAGAAATCAAATGCTCATTAATAGAAATAGTTCCATTGCCTGAAAACTCAAGCAAATGATATTTGAATTTTGGAAGGGCTATAGTTACTAGATTTAAGTTAAAGGGTGAATGCATGTTCCAAGGAGTGGTATTAGAATATTCTTCAAATTGAAACAACCCGTATTGACAAATGACTTTCACTATATTGGTTGTAGACTAAACTGGGTTGAAATGACTGTACACTCTCCCAATTAACTTAGAGGTTGAGGCTTGACTTGAGCATGAAGTAGAAGTCATATTTAGTTTTCTTGGTGAAAAGGATCGAGAAAAACTTGTAACTTCCGTCTCGGAATAAAACATAGCTTGTTGAAGCTTCCTATGAACATTTTCTAATATTCTTTTCCATCTCCCAATTTATGCCAAAGGATCAAATTCATGAAATTTACCTCTATTTCTACGTGAAGATCATAAATGAGTTGTCATAAGACAAATGATCAAGGCTAAGTGGGATGATTACAAACCTTCCTCTGAAGAATATCTCTTTGTTCTTAATTTCAGTATCTCATGATATAACATTACAAAAACATTTGAGTTGTTCATGGGAGGTAGTTGTTTCCAAGATATAATCAAACAAACAATAAGTGATGTTGGTTTGGTTAGGGAATTGGATTCAAATGTAAGGCTGATGAGATGTAGGAAAGGTCACAAGGGAAAATGAAAACTCAATTACTTGAGTCACAAAATAAAGAATCAAGGGGTTTCAATTCATCCCTAGTATGGTCACAAAAATATGTTGAGGTTGAAATTGTAATGTTTTTATCACAACACTTCGAACCTCATACAATTAAATGAGGTAAATTGAGACTGGTACCCTAAATATATATCATGAGGACAATTATTCAAACTTCATATTCATGAAGTCCTACGCTAAAGATCTTATTAAAATATTTTGATATTATTCAATTTTTATAAAATTTTAAAGTTTTATTAATAATAAAGTTGAATAAAACATATATATATATATATATATATATATATATATATATATATATATATATTATAAAGAATTATAAGAAAGAAATGAAAACATAATACTTTACAGATATAAGTATATCAGATAGATACTTGAATCCAAAAACACTTAAAAAGTGTAAGAAAAATAAATAATTTACAACAATATTAAATGATAAACAAAACATGAATATACACCTGGAACATAAAATAAGTCACTTAAATAGTGAAAATAAACTCAACAATGATCCTTTATTGATTGATCCATAAATGAGTCTTGGTCATAATAATTTATCCAAGTTCTTGTGAGAAATCAGACCAAAGAAAACTTTGGAAACCCTAGATGTAAAGAAAATCATACAAGGGCAACTAAGTGCCCGAGAAATTAAAAAAAATGATTCAACTTGCACCACTTTAGGTAGTGTGATGCACACAGTTTATAATTTGCATAATGTACCACTGATTAACATTGAAATAAATTCATAACTTCTAAAAACAGAAAACAACGCAAAAAATAAACAAGCTCAAAAGAGAAGACCAAATCAATCACACTTTTCCTTTCTTTGTCATTTTTCAAGAAATCCGTGCTATCAAGAAAATTATTAAGCACATAGAAAAATATGTATGGATATGAAAAATAATCAAGTGCAGAAAACTCTCAATTATCTAGCATACCTCTCTCTGTATGAATCCCCCTTCAATTGATATCCCCTTCTCCTTTTGTATTCTCTTCCCACAGTTATTTGGTTTCAACCATTTCATTTTATTTAATAAATATTTACGAGAAATGAAGGTGAAAGTAGGATCAATAAAATTTTAATTAGTGAAGTATGGGATTATATTTGTGACTTTATGTAAGATAGGCAGGGGTCCCACTTGAATCATAAATAAAATAAACTTATGTCTCCCATCATATTCATGTACCCCTTGTAACTCACACTAATCATCTCGAATCAACATATATAAAACCATATGCATACCATGACAATATAATATATGAACAACCATCAAAATATATTAGCACCATAACCTTGTCCCTTCATATATCAAAACAAGCTTATGATACAAAATTTGTTCTTCAAAAATATCATAATCATCAAACTGTAATAATTTTTTTTAAATGTATGATCATGTGCATACCATCAATATGACCATAAAAAAATAAAAAAACGTTAATATTGAGATAATTCTGGGAACATGTCTAGATGTGAAATCTCCCTCCTACTGTCTCCTTCTGCATTCTTAGTGTATGATTTTGAGTGAGAAAAGATAGAATGGGAAGACTCAGTGATAGAGATTTGATGAGAGGTTGTTTTTCTTTTTCATCAGTTGGAAAGTTTAGTGAGGAAGACTTGATCTCAATGGGTTGTTGATATTGAGCAAATGAAATGGCATAGGTAGAAATAGGGGCAATGATTAGCACATGTGGTTTCTTATGATTACTTGGTCAATTTACATTCCCAGAGGTAGATTTGTTTGGTTTTTTTCCCCGCCCATCATTCACAAGGTTTGGATGAGTTTCAAGGATGTCTGCTATGTTGGGGTGAGGTTGCAAGGGGGCATTAGCATGGATGAATGGTTGAGGTAAATCTTTCCTACCTAGGAAAAGATGCCTTGTCTGTGCTAGCTAGTTAAAATCATCAAAATTTGCATCAAAATGTATAGAAAACCTTATCCTATTGTTCCTTCCTTCTTTCCAAATGACATTAGGTATTCTTCCATGTCCTCTTTAGGATCCATGAGAACCTCTACTAAAGAAGCTAATCTAAAACATGGATACAATAATGTTATTTCCAATTTATAACTATTAATGTAAATACCCACTGTTCATTGCATGTAAATAGAAATAAAGATACTTCACCTAACATTTATTAACACAAAAAATAATGACACATGGTTTGGGCATGAAGAGTTTGGATGGGTGCATTCGAGCTTGAAAAATGTATGTTAATCATTCATATTTTATATGGCACACATGATTATAATGATTGTTGCTTATACATCTAGCATATATATTTTTATTCTTGAAAAAAATTGTCTGGTTAATGACAAGCACGACAATAGGAGATGATAGGAACAATACCCCAAATGCTAATAACCAATACAATAATTTTCTAAGCAGAATATAAACTTCATATGAAAGAATTAAAAAAATAAATAAATGATATGCCATATCTTATTTTAGGTATGCGGGAAATGTAATGTATGAAGTCAAAGAATTCATTCGAAATAGAAAGAGTTGTTCTAGGTGGGTGAAGGCCTTGTTTGTGCATCAACTTAGCATTTGTGTATTGTGAGACTAGAAAAAACAACAACAAAATAAGCCATTCAAAAGTGGAGTTAAAAAAATGCATCCTTCATAATAATCCATCTACCTATAACAAGAATAGAGGAGGAAAATGCCTCATTTTCGAGCATTGAAAAACCTAATTTTGTTGTGTGTTTATGAGATCAATGCGTCCAATTCCTTTTATCCCCTCTCAAACCAGTTAGAACACATCTACAATCTCAAACCAGTTAGAAAACATCTACAATCTCAAACCAGTTAGAACATAATCTCAATGCCTCCACCAATATGATCACACGTTCATAACATTATTTGCTATGAGTTTGTTATCATATACTTTTCAAACTTCAAAGGCAATTTCATACCTTTCATTATTGTCCTATGATAGTAGCACCAACTCTCATTTAGAAGCTTATAACCATAATTTTTTTTATGTATATCACATGTCAAACACTAATAATATTGTAATATCCCAAGGTTGAGCCCCAGTTGTAATTATGAATTGTAACATGTTTTGTAGGCTGGTGAGACAAGTGTTATAAGTTAGGAGGCTTATGTGCTTATTAGGCCGGAGAGCCAAGATGTTAAAGGCCATGATCCTGTTTTGTACATGTAAGCATTCATAATTATTAATATAACAACATGGATGCCTGTAGACCGACCACAGAGAAAGAGTTATGGGGGACTAAGCTCCACTAGGCTAGGTAAGGGAAGGGGGTTGAGAGGCTAGGAGAAAGGGGCTAAGCTTGATGGCTTAACCCAAGGGAATATTATAATGTATTTCCTGAAAATAATAAAGTTGGGAACTAAATCCTGATATCATAAGTTCCTTTGGGAAAAGGGAATGAACTCCAAGTGGAGGGGAACGCGCTTCATGAGCACCATGTGTTAGCCCAGACACATGCAAATAAAAGTGGGAATTCTTATTGTTTTTGCAACCCTTTTTCCATTTTGCACCAGCGCACCCAACAAGCACACGAGAACCCTGGAATGCCATTGTTGAAATTCCCCAACCACTTGAACCTTTGAAACAAGCTGAATTGATACCCTTGCTGCACCTATACCCCGTGGATTGCCTGCGTATCGTTTCTTCATTACCGTTCCCACATCCAGTTTCTATTGTTGCCATCACCATGCTCATGTGTTGAGGAGCGAGAGTGAAGAAGTGGGTTGTCAGGCCTGTGGGTAGAAGAGGTAGGTTGTCAAGCTTGTGAACAACTCTCCCCAGGTGAGAGAGTGTGGATAGAAGAAGCATGTTGTCATACCTGTGAGAAACTCTCTCTAGGTGAGAGAGTGTGCTGAGGAAGTGAGTTCTCCCAGAGGGAGTCCAATAGTAGCTACAAAGCTCTGAGAATTCCGTCTGGATTGTTGCTGAAGCCCCAGAAAGGGAGGTAGAGAAGCCAATGGACTATGTGATAGTGAAGGTGTATACTCCTGGGGTGGGACATGCATGTGGGGAATGAGAGTCTGTGAGCGGCGAGCTAAGAGACTCCTTGGAGGAAATCCTTCCTGTTGTACTATGTAACTTCATGTTGTCCCTGCCTAACCTAGGAATCCATTGCCTGGTGGAGTTTAGTCCTAGGTCGGGGTGATCCACTACTGAGAGTGATGAGCAATGTGGTATAAGGCTGGGAGGTTCGTGGAAGGTTTGCACGCAGTTGGTGTACTTCAATTAAGAGATACGTATCTTTTCTGTGCTTAATGGTTAAATGATGTATTTAAGTGCATGTGTGTGATTCTTGTAATAATAACATGTGTTTCGTTGCATGTGTGTTTCCATATTATCTCTTTCATTTTCTGTTAAGTTTATATGTGAATATTTCTGCAAAGAGCTCTATCTGAGGTGATGTTACCCGACCTGTTGGTGGCTGGGGATGTTACAAATTGGTATCAGAGAAAAATATGTTTACTCAGTTACGTTGCCCGACCTGTTGGTGGTCGGGGACTTTACAAAATGGTATCAGAGCCCATGGTTTCAACACTGAGCCTGGATGGGTCGTGTAAGTGGTTAATGAAACAAAGGTTTTAGAGTGAATTGTTGTCAAAATAGACAATATATGAGTTAAGAGCATCCCTGGGTGCCAAGAGAATACCTTGGTCGTGTTATGAAGCTCATGAGGTATAACGGTTTATGGAATGGCACCATAGAAACAAGCCACAACAACCGTGGTGTTGGGATGCAAGGTTTGAATTTGGGGCATAAGATCTGCGCAGGGGAAAAGACAAACTTTTCCAGCCATCAGATATGGAAAAAGGTGCATGAGATTTAACCTCCAAGTCCTTTAGACTTCATGAATTCGACGAAGTCTATGTGTTATAGAGAAAAAGGGGCCGAATCTCGAAGTTCCGAAGTCCCGGAGTGGATCTACACCGTAGATTTGGGGAGAAGTGCTTGACCGTTGGTTTTGGACAAAGACAGATTAGAACCGTTAGATCAAGCCAAAAGAAAAAGGTAAGGCACATTGGTGAAAAAAATATCTCAGTCGACAGATCTGCGCACGAATGATTGTGAGGCGTAGATCTCACAATAGTGCGAAAATTTGACATTCGAGAGTAATAAGGTGTGATAGAGTGAAAAATCCTGAAGTCCCAAAGTCCGGAGTTAATCTGGACCATTCATCAAAAGGGACACGTGTCGACAGATTGGATTGTTCAGGAATTTGACATTCGGGAGAAACAAAGTGTGCTAAGGCAAAAAGTCTTGAATCCTCGAAGTCGCGAAGTCTCGAAGTCTGGAGTTAATCCAGACTGTTCATCAAAAGAGACACGTGTCAATGGATTGGATTGTTCGAGAATTCGACATTCAGGAGAAACAAAGTGTGCTAAGGAAAAAACTCTCAAATTCCGGAGTTAATCTAGACCATTCGTCAAAAGAAGCATATGTTGACAAATTGTCTTGTTCGAGAATTCAACATTCGGGAGAAACAAGGTGTGATAGAGTGAAAACTCCCGAAGTCCCGAAGTCTGGAATTTATCCAGACCGTTCATAAAAGGAGACGCGTGTAAGAAGATCAGCTTTTTCGGAGTTCGACGTTTGGGAGAATTGGAGTGTGCTAGTGTGGAATCTCCCGAAGCCCCAAAGTCTGAAGTCTCGAAGTGATGTGGCCTGCTGACATCACTAGGGATGACATGGACACATAGGATGTGTGCCACGTGTCAGTGAGTTAATAACCTTTGGAAGATAGAAATGCCAGTTAGAACGTGACACGTGTCACCTGTCATATTGGGCCACGTGTCTGCTTCTAGTATTTCACCACGTGGCACTCCTCTCGAGCATGGGTAATGGGGCCCTTGATGAATACATAAAGTAGTTAAAACCTTGGAAAATAATTTAACTAGACTGGGCCCATGATAAATTCACCCCAGTAGACACATGGCGCCATATCGTGAAGTCCGAAGACTTGGTACTCTGGAGGAAAGGTGTTATAGTTAGAATTGAGTAGAGAACTCCCGAAGGCCGGAGTTAATCTCAACTGTTGGTCACAGGGGATGCATGGCGTCAGATACCAAGGTCCGAAGACTTGACACTCCAGAAGAAATAGTTCATGATTGAGTGTGTAGAAATTTCAATACAAATTAAGTATTTCCTGGGATTCTCCTGATATAACAATTATATGCCACTGTTAAATACATAATCGCTTCTACTATTATTCTTGTGGAAAATTAAACCACGATCACAACCACAATCACAAAGTGAATATCAAGAACACATAACACATAAGTTTTACCAGGAAAGCATAAAGCTAAAAGCCCCACTATCATATATTATGTATATCATGAATCATGAAACAATCTCATACAAAACTCTAATCCAAGAGCTCTCAGTACAATACAATCGTCTCACACTGTCATACACAAATCAACAAATACATGTGCCAATTCCTGTGTCCAGACAACTTGCCTCCTCTGCATAATCTCTGCAACTAGAATTCTCATGACTGAATTACAATTGCCTAGTTTGCACATGCTCATAAGCATATCCACTGCATGTGTGATCAAATCACAACTGATAGCCAAATTGTCCCTTTCACCTATTATCTCAATTGGGTCTCCATTGGATCTGACATGCATGTAGTTAACCGTGGTGAATCTTCAGTTGCATGTGAGTTCACTGATTTACTGAACTCTCACTAGTGCAAGTTTAGTTACAACTAGTACACTTATAGTTCTGTTACAAATCCAACTCATTTAGTTATGAATGAAATAATAGATTAATATTTATTGTCGAATTTATTTAAGGGAAAAGTAAATTAGACACATGTTTCTTGTTGACTTTTCAACAGAGTGGGAGGAAGAAATCCTCTGAAGTCCCGGAGCTAGGAAGTCCTGAAGCAACAGATGTGACGTGGATCTACCCTAGGCATGTTAGGTGTCATGTGAATTTTCACTTGGCAACAACTGCAACAATTCGAAGACTTGGCACTCTTGAAGGATTGAGAGTATGGACAGTCCGAAACTCCCGAAGCCCGGAGTTCCGTAGTAAATATCAGCCAATGGATGCTGGGAAACTGAGGACCATTGATCCACCCCACTTCACGAGTTCACCAATGTGGCACTCCGGGAGATTTGTTGTGATTTTCTTTGGAAACCGCCAAATCCCGGAGTCTCGGAGCTCCTATCCACCGTAGACCTGAACAGGAAATGTGGACCATATATCCACTTTTCTTCACGAGTTTTCCAGTTCAATGTTCTATGATGTTTGTGATGTGCGAAAAAGGAAACCTCCGAAGCTCCGGAGCCCCAAAGTTTCAAGGCTCTGAGTAAGCACCCAACTATTATCACTTGGTCACAACCGTGATCACATGTGAGTTAAGGGCTGAAGAAAAAGGGACTAGCGCTCGAAAGTTAATTGTAGAATAGAAAAAGGCTTGGAGATAGAGCTGTGGGGATTCTTGATCGACCAAAGACCCACAAAAAATGGAGTCTGATATTATTTTGTTGAATCCGATTGTTTAAGTTATTACGGAAAATTATTAAGTCTAATACCCTGATAAAATTTGGTTAACTGCACATTTTGAAGAGTTAACAATTGTCAGAACCAAACCAAATTGTTACATAGTGCAGAGAAATAGAGGAGGCACATTATGCTTACAGTCAAGAGGATGAAGTTAGAGGAATGGATGTCCATTTGGGAGTTGAAGGAACGAACTCCAATGGGCATGGAGAAAAAATAGATAAAGACACGACATGATGAAAATCATTAAAAAATTTCAAAAAGATATCGAAATTCACCAGGAAGATTACGAAAGGATTAAGAGAGCCAAGGAGAAACATGAAGAATTCAATATGAAGTTAATGTGGAGCCTGGAAATAATTGAAAATAAGTTGGATAAGGAAAGTGGATCCAACAAATCAGGGAGCCACGGGTCCCCTGATGAGGAAAGAAGAGAAAGAAGTGGTAATAGATATCACCAACACTTTCAAAGGAATTCCAAGAGGAGGCCACACAACAGTTCAAGTCCACCTCCTACCAGAAAGAATAGGAGATATGAAGTGGATGAACTGAAGGGTGAAATGCATAAGATCGAACCTCCTACTTTTGATGGAGAACACTAGAAAGATGAAGATGCTGAGACATGGCTACTTGGCATGAGGAAATATTTCCAATTGCATAATTATTCCTCTCATGCCGAAGGAAGAATCAAAATATACTAGATGAAAGGAAAGGAATCCATGTGGTGGGATCAACTTGTGCAAGTGAGACACATCAGAGAGAAGAATGTGACATGGAAGGAATTCAAGAGACATTTTGAAAAGAAGTACTTAACCAAGAGATACTATGACAAAAATATGAAAGAGTTCTTTGAACTTAAATTGGGCAGCATGACTATAGATGAACATGAAAGGAGATTTCTAGAGTTTTTAAAGTATGTTTTCTTCATTAAGGATGAGACAATCAAGATCCAAAGATATTTGAGTTGGCTGCCATCTTTTATCAGTGACAAAATCTAGTATGATGATCCTAAAACTATGGAAGAAACCATAAGGAAGGCAAAGTGTTTATATTATCAACATAAAGGGAAGCCTATTTCCAAAGAGCTTGGGAAGACAAGAGGAAGATTAAGAGTGAGCAAAGGCAGAAGGGAAAAAATCCACCATTTTTTTTAGAAATAGTCCTCAAGGACAACCAATTTTGAGAGTGCCCAGGATGGCTGAAGTAGGTGGACAAAGACCAAGGTAGACACCTATGTAATGTTGGGGTTGTAAAGGAGATCATAAGTATAGAGATTACCCTCATAGAAGTGGCAAAGTGAGAGCTGTTCACAATGTTCAGCAAGCATAAACAATGGAGGACATGGGCATAAGAGTACCAAGGATCTATGCAGCCCGGGAAACAAGCAAGTTGAGCTTCAATCACACATGATTGAAGTCGAAGGTATGATCAATAACCATTCCTTTACTATTTTAATTGATTCAGGGGCTAGTCATAGATATATATATCCTAAGGTAGTGGAAATATTTCAATTACCAAGAAGCAAGCATGGGAAATATTGGCTGGTGCAGCTGGCTACATGAGCGAAGAGAAAGGTTTTTGAGTTGGTTAGATCATGTCCAGTGGGCATGAATGGATTGAGTACCAAGGAATATTTTAACATATTGCCTTTGGGATCATATGACTGCCTAATTGGTATGGATTGGTTGGACCAACACCATGCCATATTTGATCCAGGAGGCTCCCCAGGTCCAAAAACTGCTCAAAAATGAAATTTCTCGAAATTGAATGAAACCAATTCCATTGCAATTGGCTCGTCACGCTGATTTCGTCCATATATTTACTTTCTCAAACAACCTCTGTATGCGAGAGTTATCACACTCTGGTCAAATTCTCAAACAACTAAAAAGTCAAAGGTCAAACTGACAAAAAGTCAATGATGACATCATCATGACATCACCAAGCTACTTCATTATGCTGATGTGGCAGAGGCAGGTGGTGAAATGTGACTGAGAAAGAGATGCAGGCATGGACTAGTTATACTGTGACACTCGTCAATATTTGGGCAAATGTGGTGGGGCCACGTGGCCCAGGCATGGGCTGCCACGTGGCACCCAGTCATCAATTAAGTGGCAATTTAAAAAAATTGTTTGGGGGTCCATGGGTTTTGAACCCAGAACCTATGACCGAAGAAAACACATTGAGGAATGGTTCGCTACCAATGAGCCACACGTAGATCTTGTTAATACGAGCCTTACAAATATTATATATGTTGCATATATGAATAGGGCGAAAAAGGAGGGGGCTGGGGCCAAGCCCCAGCCCATGGTTTTACATATGATTGGAACCACCATACTAAGGGGGCACGACGTGTTAGTTTAACTACCCAACCACCAAAATAACCTACTATCCTATAACTTAACACGCCCACCAACCATCGCGCTCGAAGCTAATAGTTATGGAGGGCCGATCGAACCCTGGTCACATGAAATTCGCCCGAGATCCAGGAGCCGAGAATCGATTTAAGGCCAACACTTAGCCCTTTGGGCTAGCGCTTGGCCATGTGTACCACCTCTAGGGGTGTGCACCACCTCTAGGGGGCCACTCTATGTATTTTTAATTAAAAAGTGGGTTTTGTGCTAAAGTTTAGCCCAAAATATGTATTTTTCAGGATTTCTTGGTCATTTGAAGGGGGATTTGATCCCAAAAAGAGGTCAGATCTTTAGGGGAATTTGGGCTTCTCTTGTTGAGCCTAAAAACTATATAAACAAGGATTTTTGAGCTTGAGGGGTAACTTTTTGACGCAGGGATTTTGAGGAGCAACTTGTGTAATTTGCTCGTTTCTCATGTTTTGAGAGGTATTTTGTCATGTAATGAGAGGAGATTGTTGAGGCTTGTATGTATCTGAACATGGAGGTCTTGTACAACAAATCATAATCCTTTTGTAACAACAAAGAGCCAATGTAAAGAGAACTTGAGCATTTGAAGAGAAATAAAGAGGTCTTCTACTTGGAAGCGGGCCCAGAGACGTAGCCAAAGATTGGTGAACTCCGTTAACAAGTTCTTGTGTCTACTTCTGTTTCTTGTTTGTTGTTATCTTCTCTTAATTTGCAGCATGTTTTATAATGGCTGAACTCTTTCATCATTAATGAGCATCAAGTAAAAGTCATAATTGATATTCTGCAACAAATAGTAAAGTTTATGTATTTCACATTCTTATCGATCCGATGCATAAAGTAAAATAAACTTAACTTGTAATTTGTCAGTAAAACCTATCATTTTTGGATCAAGTTTATGGTATCAAAGCATTTGGTTTTGAAGGTTTGACAAGAATTGCAAGCATTGGATGCTCACTAGAGAAAAACTCAAGCAAGGAGAAGGCCAACTTGAGGCTCTTAATCCAGAGATTCAAAGGAGACCTCATAAACAAGAGATGTCTTCACCGAGAAAACTAGGTCCTTTTGCTTCTGAGGACAATTTCTTTGAGGCATTTCGATTGATGAAATCCATGGTAGAGGAACTTTATCATGAAAGAGGACAACGAAGAAATCCAAAGTTTGAAGAAGGTGAATCTTCAGTAAGAGCAGAAGGAGGAGTTAGAGGTGGTTGACCTTCAGAACCTTCTTCTCCTTCATCCTCATCATCTACAAGTGAAGGAAGTGTACATCCCTCCAAGGATAAGAAACCTAAAAAGCCTCATCATTCTTCTTATATGCCTTTATTAAAGTTAGATGTAAAGTTTCAATTACCCACTTATGATGGTGAATTAGATGCATAAAAGCTAGATAATTGGGTTAGACAATTAGAAGTCTATTGCAGGATATAAAGGATTGTTGATGATGAAACAAAGATCCAACTTGCAAGTCTCAAATTGGAAGGCACAATTCTCATATGGTGGGAAAGCAAAACTAAATATGAACTCAAAGAAAAATGGTAAAACAATCTCTTCCTAGAATGATTTTATCACTACTTTGAAGAAACAATTTTATCCATTAGCATACATGCAACAGGAAATGATGAATTGACAAAGTTTAAGGCAAGCTAAAGGTCAAAGTGTACAAGAGTATACTCAAACATTTCGTAAGAAAGCATTAAATTTGGGTATTCCTTTATATACACAAGAGACACTCCTAAAATATATTGGTGGTCTACATTCTTATCTCAAGCACACTATTCTTATGTTAAATCCTTCTAACTTTGATGAAGTATGTGTACACGTCATTCACATTGAATCAAGTAAATGGAATGTTGGTGATAGTGTTTCTACATATACTTGGCAAAGAAAGGATTCGGGGAAAAGAAAAGAGAAAGAGAAGAAGACAACCACAACAAGAAAGGAGAAGCCTACTCGCAAGCATTGCAAGAAGGTAGGCCATGATGAAGATCATTGTTGGATCTTATATCCTGAGTTGAAGCCAAAGAAGTATGCCAATCAAGGGAGAAAGAATACTGCAACTACAACAATTCAAGTGGATATGGGATTAGACTCCGGTGATGAGACAAAAATTGTAGCAATGGGAATCCAAGGTATAAATTCTGTTGCAAGTACTAGCTCTTATTCAGATGTTGTAAATGATGAGTGTAAAAGGAGTGAAATTTTCCATGTAAGGGTCATAACAAATAATGTTAAAATTGATACTCTTGTAGACAGTGGATCACAATCCAATCTAATCAGTGAAGAGGTTGTAAATATTTTGGGACTTGAAACTAATCCACATCCTAGACCATATCCATTGGGATGGATATGTGGTGATAATAATTTGCAAGTAACCAAGCAATGTAAAATTAAGTTTGCAATCACTTCTAATTATGTTTATGAAGTAGAGCTTGACATGGTGCCACTGGACATATGTGGAATTGTCCTGGCAAGCCCATACCTTTATGATAGAAAATCCATATTCTACAGGGAGGAAAATAAATATTGCTTCAAGAAAGATGGGAAAGAGTACATTGTTTGTGCTCATCACATGAAATCTGACAGATCTTTTGTAACTACAGGGAAATTAAAAAGAATGGTAAACGCAAGCAAAAGTTTAACACTTATGTCTATAACAAAGTAGGAGGTTAGTTATGCTAGACATGAGATGGTTCAGTATGTTTCTAATAATCATGAAATGTCACAAAAAGTACAACATGAGGTTCAGTTGCATACTTTGTTTACTGTTCCTTTTTAGAAGGGGAAGCATGTTTTGTCATTCTCATTCACATACTCAGTATTGTTGTTTAGTTTTCTGCTATTCAGTGGTGTATGGCTGCTAAATGCGACAAAGAATGTAGATAATTGTGCAATAAATGGGATTATTACTTTGATAAACAACGTTATCTCAGTTTTTATGTTTGTTGTGATTAGTCAGGTGATCATTGTCCCAACACAAAGGATGGATGATACAGGACAAGTGGGGAGGAAGTACCCTCACTTCTTACCTGAGTAAAAGTAGACTTTTGGTGGTCCAAAAGCTTCCAAGTGGGGAGTAATGATGCAGGAGGCTCTCCAGGTCCAGAAAATGCTCAAAACTAAAAGTTCTCGGAATTGAATGAAACCAATTCCATTGCGACCGACTCGTCGCACTGATTCTGAACATATATTTACTTTCTCAAATGGGCTTCGTATGCGAGATTTATCACACTCTGATCAGATTATCAAAAAGCTAAAAAGTCAAAGGTCAAACTGGCAAAAAATTCAATGCTGACGTCAACATGACATCACCAAGCTACTTCATTATGCTGACATGGAAGAGTCAGGTGGTGACATGTGACTGGGCAAGAGATGCAGGCATGGACCAGTTACAGTGTGACAGTTGTCAATCTTCAGGCAAATGTGGTGGGGCCACGTGGCCCAGGCGTGGGTTGCCATGTGGTTCGTTGGTAGTGTTTGGGGGTCCATGGGTTTTGAAACCATGACCTATGACTGAGCACAAATCCTTGAGTAATGGTCAGCTACCAATGAACCACACGTAGATATTTTTAGTATAAGTCTTACAAATATTATATATGTTGCATATATGAATAGGCCGAAAAAGGAGGGGGCTGGGGCCAAGCCCCAGGCCATGGTTTTACATATGCTCGTAACCACCATACTAAGGGGGCACAATGCATTAGTTTAACCACCCAACCACTAAAACAACCCACGGTCCTATCACTTAACATGCCCACCAACCATCGCGCCCGGAGCTAACAATTATGAAGGGCTGATCAGAGGGGGATATCCTGATCGGACCCTAGTCACATGAAATTTGCCTGAGATCCAGTAGCTGAGAATCGATTTAAGGTCAACGCTTAGCCCTTTGGTCTAGAACTTGGTCATATGTACTGCATGTGACCATTTAAAAGGGGCGCGTGCCACCTCTAGGGGGCTACTCTGTGTATTTTTAATTAAAAGTGGGTTTTGTGCTAAAGTTTAGCCCAAAATATGTATTTTTTAGGATTTCTTGGCCATTTGAAGGGGGGTTTGATCCCAAAAAGAGGCCAGATATTTAGGGGAAGTTGGGCTTCTCTTGTTGAGCCTAAAAACTATATAAACAAGGCTTTTTGAGCTTGAGGGGTAACTGTTGATACTGAGAGGGGGGTGAAATAGTATCAAGTACAATTTAAAACCTTTTTCAAATTATACTTAAACCATTCAACTATATCCAATGAGAAATGAACAATAGTATAAGAGTTACGCCAATACACCACAATACACCATGCACAATATATGAGAAATAATCAATAGTTATTGTTCAAGGGAAGTAATGACTTCCAAAGGTA
>ML780725.1:355673-369817 GCA_009831015.1 Picea engelmannii
CTAGTCAATTTCTATACATGTTCTCATTTCATATGCTATAAGAGACCCATGTAATTTATCCATTGTCATTTTGGCCAAGTCCCTAGTTTCATCAATGGCAGAGACCTTAGCATCATACTTCAAGAGAAGTGATCTCAACACTTTTTGTACAACCAACGATTCATCGATCTCTTCACCTAATCCTATGATAGCACTAACAACTTCATCAACTCTAAGAAGATAGGTTGCAATATCTTCCTTTTCTTTCATCTTCAAATTTTCAAATTCTGCTCTATGTCGTTGAAGCTTGACCTGCTTAACTTTTGGATTACCTTCGTAGATACTCTTGAGTTTGTCCCATACCTCTTTAACAGTGCTGTAGCCCATCACTTTGCTAGCAATGGTTGGTGCCAATGCTACTAGAATAACATGTCTAGCTTTTGAATTACAACTCATAAGCTTCTTCTCATTTGGATCGGTTGGAGCATTATTTGGGATTACATAGCCATTTACAATTGAGTACCAAATGTCTACTCCCAAATCCGTTAGGTAAGTTTTCACTCTATCACTCTAGTATGCATAATTTCTTCCATCAAATTTTTGAATCCCATTTGAAATGTGCTCATGGTCATCCATCTCTTCTCAGGATTTTCCTTCCAGTGGTTAAACTATTCTGAAGGCAACCTGCTCTGATACCAATTGTTGATACTGAGAGGGGGGTGAATTAGTATCAAGTACAATTTAAAACCTTTTTAAACTTATACTTAAACCATTCAACTATATCCAATGAGAAATGAACAATATTATAAGAGTTACACCAATACACCACAATACACCATGCACAATATATGAGAAATAATCAATAGTTATTGTTCAAGGGAAGTAATGACTTCCAAAGGTAGATACAGCTTCCAAATGTAAAGGGAGGGATAAATATCCAAGAGGAAGATACAATCCTCCAATATAAAGAGAGGATTTAACTCTCCATCCTTTCCCCTTCCTTCCACCCAAAAAGAAGTTATAGAGAGAATGGTAGACTTTGTTCAATTCTGGTTTATTCAAGAGACCGAACTTGTACAGAATGCCCCGCGCTCAATATTTAACATCAGATTCTGAAACTCACACACAATAAACTAAAGTCCGTACTCTTTCCAATTCAATTTATCCCACTTTATTTGTATTCTCTATGAAGAAGTTATGACTATTTTACCCGGAACACCTGTTTATTGACTAGCTTCAGGACTGGTCAAAAACTCTATCTTCCACAGAGTGTATCTCCATAATTATAGAAAATCAAGAGCTGAAACTTTTACCACAGGTACCTTGAAATGTCTTCTCAATACCATAGAAATTTAACCATCTGAATCATTCTAGAAAAAATTTATAGCGAAAATGGTAATATGACCTGAAAATAACATACCTTAGAGCACATCACCAAAAGACTTCATCCTCCCTTGAAATCCGGCCTTCTCTACTTTTGATTTCCTCTGAAATTCGACTTGTGTATCAAGTGAATGTATAATAATATTTATTTATACCATTTATGTGACTTCCGTTTAACATTATGGCCGACCTGACACTTTCTTATTTTGTAATTCTGTTCTTTAATTATCTTCAGGGCCTACATGTACTTCCTTCTTCAATTCACTTTGTCATCTTCAAAAATTCATTTCTCCTCAACCATGAGGATCCACATGACGTGCCACATACCACTAGAAACAACATGATGTATACTATCCATCTATGGGTGTTGTATCTGCATGTGCATTTTCCTTCATGTCCAAATACCTTCATCAATCTTGCTGTCCAAAACCCATGACTTGGGTTGACATCAATGACAAAAACCAATCTTCCAACAGTAACTTTTTGATGCAGGGATTTTGAGGAGCAACTTGTGTAATTTACCCATTTCTTATGTTTTGAGAGGCATTTTCTCATGTTTTGAGAGACATTTTGTCATGTAACGAGAGGAGATTATTGAGGCTTTTATGTATCTGAAAAGGGAGGTCTTGTACAATAGATCATAAGCCTTTTGTAACAAAAAAGAGCCAATGTAAAGATAAATTGAGCATTTGAAGTGAAATAAATAGGTCCTCCACTTGGAAGCGGGCCCAGAGACGTAGCCAAAGATTGGTGAACTCCGTTAACAAGTTCTTGTGTCTACTTCTCTTTTTTGTTTATTGCTATCTTCTCTTAATTTACAGCATGGTTTATAATGGGTGAACTCTTTCATCATTAATGAGCATAAAGTAAAAGTCATAATTGATATTCTGCAACAAATAGTAAAGTTTATGTATTTCACATTCTTATCGATCCAATGCATAAAGTACAATAAACTTAACTTGTAATTTGTCAGTAAAACCTATCATTTTTGGATCAATATTAGACTGTCATAACAAGGCATTCACTTTCCTGGATGAGGAAGGAAATCATAGAGCAATACAAGGAATTCTCAGGGCAGTCACTGTCCGTGAAATCTCAACAATGTAGCTAAAGAAGTGTTACAGGAAGGGATGTCAAATATTTGCAGCCCATATGGATGAAGCACCTAAGAATAAGGTGCCAAAATTGGAGGATCATTCAGTCCTAAAATATTTTGATGATGTGTTCAAGGATATACCAGGGCTACCCCCAAAGAGAGATATTGATTTCTCTATAAATTTGATGCATGGGGCAATGCTGAGCACTCAACACACCCTAAAAAATCCCTTGTCAATTTTTTACATTTTTGGGTACCACTTGATCTTCTGCACTGTCTGATTCGATTTCATTTTTGAAAAATGTTTTGTCTTTTCTTATTTTCATGACTCTCATCACCTATTTAGGTTTGCTTGAACTTAGGAAACCTCATGAATAAAAATACCTTAACACCTGAATAAAGAATCGACAGCCAAACACTTCACCGAACACGCTCAGGGTTGGCATCAAAAGGAATTCAAAGAAGGAAAAAGAACCATTCAGAAACAATAGTCACTGAGCGTCGATCTTCATCGGCATTGGCAGAAGGGATTTTTGGTTTGCATTAAGTTTTCACGTAAAGATATCGCCTATAGACGATTCCCCTTCGGTATCAATGAAATACGGGGACGACAGATGATAACGAAGAACGAAAATAAGTCGTCGATAACTGATGCCCGACACACTTTGTCGGAATCGAGGAAAATCCAGAGGGATCACAACGAACATTTCGACCACGATAAAGTTATCCCCGATCGCTGATCCCCGATGCATTTTTGACAATCGAGACTTTTTGAGGGAGCTAATCCGAGAGCGCTTTGGTAGGATTATCGCCGATTGCCGATCCTTGGCACTTTTTGACATCGACAGGTAAAGGTTTGTTTTAGAATGAATGAATTAAGGAAAGTCCCTAATCCGACTAACACGAGCAATTTGAGTCACTAGTCTCCGACACCACATGTCTCTACCAGGTAAGAAGGTCGTATGGTTTAGTCTTATCCCGAGTCATTTTTGGTTCCCTAGGCCCTAGTCACGCCTCCTAGTCAGTTTTTCCACGTTAGCAATGTACGGTAAAATCGATCGGTGTTAGAAATTTTTGCAGGAGGTTATCAACAAAAGATGTTCATAGCACACACCCGATCCTCGATCCACCCACTGAGAGAGAGACACGATGGGATGTTTTAACATTAGATACGATTGTGTTTTGGGCATTTAAGTAGCTAATTAATACCCTATCTTGCATTAGTTACTACCTCGTGCGCCAGTTAAGCAACAAAAATTTTAAATCACTGATAGACCAAATTACCACTTATGCCCGCGCCGTCAACCCATGAAGAATTTAAGTTTAAACATCTTTGACGATCTGGCGACAGATTTAATGTAATTACACATAAACCTGAATTGAATGGCTGATGCGACACAGTAAGATCACCCTTGTTTAATTCTCTAAAAGCATTGTGAACAAATTCATTCTGCGCATAAGTGAATTCCAATGCGCCCGAAGGAGCAGAGCAAGCAACTCGAGAACCATACTAACCCTTTTGATCATTAGAACTAGGTTTAACAATATTTCGAGGTATGTATCCAAGTCTAGCAATTCATTGGTTATAATTTTTATATGGTCATCCAGTTTTTTACACGGTCTCTAAAAACTCTGCTCGAGTTGTAGGAACAATGCCGTTGAGAAACCCAACCACCAGATGCTCGTTGAGAGCACCAAATCTAAAAGAAACAAAGACAGACGAAGGTTCTTCCCAAGGGACCGTGAGGCAATTGGAATACACTCCTAGGCTGGAGCCTGTTGTCAAGACAGCAACAAATAAAGTTTTCATCCAGCCTATGGCCTTTGGCGACACATGGGAAAGCACTAGATCCAAGATAGCGATCCCACAGTGGGAGGATCTCTTCAAAAATATTAATAGATATTAATACCCAGAGTATTTCCCACACAACGACTCGAACATTAGGGCGCTCGATGACCAGGTGTTCCCGAACATCCGACGATTATATCTACACATGGTGGCGAGTAGAACCCCCATTTTCCCCTGCATAGAGGTCCTGAAGTGGCTCATTGACCACACAGACACACATAAATGTTTAATCAACGATGAAAATGGCAGGTGTGTTGAAGTTTTCCTCCCATTGGAAGTACAAAAATATTACAAACTTAGAGACCCGGAGGAGCGACTAAACACAGACTTCTTGGTAAGGTTTTACGAACGTCATGACACCAACAGGGTGATGGCCTCATGGTGGAAGGAGGCAAATAAGTTTACCAATTGGAGAAATGGATGGTATGGGACAATCAACTTGAGGTATCCATACATCTATTTGATGGATCTCATTTTTCGACTATATGGAGAGAAGGACTACTCCAAATTTTTAGAGGCGTGGATGCCCTTGGCTTACACAGTGGTGATCTCTAGGAACGTTTTCAACTGGGGAACAATAATTTCTAAACAATTGAGCATCTGTGTACAACAGGCTCAGACGCTAAATGAAGGAGAGACACCAACTTTCTACATGGCCTTGTATCTACTCGATGTCATGTGCGCAAGGAACGTTTTCGCCGTCATGAATATGAACTAGCATGTCATAGAGCTCTCGATCCACGTCTACTTCAGCGTGCTATGGGAGAATAGGTACAAGAGATCTTAGACACTCATCTGCGATGAATTCATCACTCGCATTTATTTTATTATTTTTAAGAAAGAATTCCCAAGTCTATCGATGACAACAAAGAGGATGATAGCCAAGGTAGGCCATTGGTGCCTGGACAAATGCTCAACCTACATCAGGGTATTCGGGGCCACCAGAGCATGACATCTCTTACCATATCATGTCCCAGACCGACTCATCATGGGAAAAATTTGTTATCTGACCATCCTATAGGGCTATAATGCCACATTAGTCAAAGACAAAAAACAAGCATTCATACCCTACGATTTCCATGTGAGGTTCTATCTGGTGAAGGATACCACTCAATCCAAACAAGAAGGGCTAAGCCAACTCAAATTCAGATTCCAGAAGCACGATCCAAAGGCCCTGGTCTTGCAACTTGCTTCACAAGTGTCATCCTACTGACTATATGCTCATGATAGGTTCGAAGACGAAGTCTTCACAGAGAATCCCAAGACTAGGATGAGGTGATGCAAAGAATGGCCAACCTGAAAATGACGAGGTTCAGGTCCATGAACATGGATGAATAGGTGACAACATTAGAGCAGCCAACTTAAGAGGCCCTCAGAGCCAGGGAAGAAATTAGAGTGATAGAGGCAACAAAGTCACATGCAAGGGGATTGCTCCTAATGGAACATGCACAAAGAGTAATTGATAAGCTACAGAACGACCTAGATCTCATAGAGATGGCGAGGGTTCTTGATAACAACCCAATCTAAAACAGAGAAGAGCCAATACAACTTGAAGAAATCACTGGTCCAGGAAACCCTGAAGTTCCCCCACCATAGATCGGATCACCAAGGGAGATTTCAACCTAGCCCGAGGTTGCAAGTACACCAAGGAAGACAAGTGGACCGAACCCCTTGCATGACTTAATAACTATCTATGATGATGAGGATAGTTTGAAAGTTTCCCTGGTCACTTCGGTGAAAATTACATAAGAGGAAGAGTCGAAGAGAGAATCCACCTCAGGTCCCGATGCTCTAGTTCAGGGTTGTCTACAGATCGAGCATGAGGCAGAAATTTCCTTAGACACTAGGCCACTTGAGATACCGAAAACTCCAATGGATAGTTCGAGGGATGAGCCAGGATCGAGTGAATGAGAAAAAGAAATTCCACAATAGGAAATCGAGATTTCAACAGTCGATCACCAAGTAAGTACCGAACCTGGCCCCAATTCCTTAGTTTTGGTCAGTACTTTACGCCCCGATGAGAAATAACTAGAGGCCGAGCCTTCAGAACATACATAAGAGGTTTAGGGATCCAACTTAGAACAAATATACACAGTCGAGAGCTTGTGGAATAATATAACTTGGGGAGAACAACAAATCCCTGAACCAGCTAATGAGGTCGTCGATATACATGAAATCTCCTATGACCAAAAGAGAAAAGTCATCATGAAGATAACCACTAAGAAAAGAAGGCTTACGTTGGATAGTGCGATTCTCATCACCACAGAGGAAAAATTGATCAACACAAAGCATGCCAAGACGTTCGAGCTTATCAACGCAGGGATGGAGATCATAAATACCACCCTAGATAGAGAAAGGAAAGACAAAGAGGAGTTGGCTGCCATGCTAAAGGAGTTGGAACATCTGCTCCATTTGGCGAAATACTATCAGGACTCCACATAGGCCACAATATTTTTGAGAAGTGAATTCCAAGATGCCTACAACAAATTTACGAGTGACTGACATATTTTCATTGCAGGGATAGGTGACTTCCAAGAAGACACCCTTATGGCACTAGCGATGTGCAAAGATGTGGAAAGATGGTACGATAAGGCCCACCAAGCAGTGGAAAGAATCGATTACATCAGCACGGTTGAAAAGGGCCAAGATGCCGAAGAGCACAATATTCGGGTGCTAAGGGACAACAAGATCGATCGCATAAGGAAGTTCGTCGAATACTGGGTGAAGATGGCCCAAGAACCTCATCAGTAAATCCAAGAGAAATGGGCTGAGTGCGAAAGGAGCTGGACCAAAATCAATTGGGCGATGAGAGACATCGACCTCTCAAAATTCGACACACTCGATGACTTTGTCGACTTGCATGACATAGTCAAACTACATGTCGGACAAGACTCATCATGGACTATGGAGATAGAAAAGGTGGTGAGCATGTCACCAGGTCAAGTACAATAGTTCATGGAGCACCCGATCAAGGCTCAGACAGTGTTACAAAAGTTAAGCGCTAAAGTAGTCAAGTATCAGGCACGGGCAGTGGAGATAAAGGAGATCCTTTCGACCTCGATGGATCAACACAGATTCCTGTATGCCAACACATGCGAGGAACTATTCATCAAATGGTCAGAGTATGAGAAGAGTCATCCACTCAAGTGAAACCATTTGATGACTTTGAGAAGACCGAGAGATGAAAGCGCCATGTGGCTATGTTTTGTTTTACTTAGCTTGCAGTTTTGATAGTTATTTTTAGTTAATGATTTGTTATAAATAAGAGGATGGACATTTTAGAGAATGTGGATGGTTGTTGCAAAGACCCTCATTTTTGGATTTGTAAAGAACTATTTCAGAGCTACCTTAATTGAGAAGTCTTGTTTAGGACTAGAGACAAGTTTGTGTTTTTTCATCAAAAGCGTGTGTGATTGGATCTGAAGAAGAATTATTTATGATTTTATCTCATAAATGGATGCTGTAACGAGTAAGAGCCTCCGAATCTATTGACAAGTTATTTGATTCAATATTTTTATAATTATTGTCTTTAATGATGAAAATTAAATCGTTGTGTTAATGTGTGATTGATTATTAGAGCTAAGAAACTATTTTTCTTACCATCGTTTATTGCATATATGTCTTTCTAATAATCATATCTCAGTCAACAATTGGAACACTAGCATGTTAATGTATTAGTACTAGGCCCGTTGCAGGTGTAAGAATCATTGTCTGCATGCTTGAGTATGAGGGTTATCTTGAGCTCAACCTTCTTCAACAATTACGTCCTTTTCCCTTTTGTTCCCCAACTGGTTTATACTATCATTTATCTTGTATCGGTCCCACCTATAAGAGAAAATAAAAAAAAGAGAACGTTCGAATTGAAGGAGGATCTTTCGCAAGAAGACGCCCGGTCAATCACTACATAAATCCCATCGATCATTTGGTCGGATCACAATATCCAGAGAGCCATTCCACCATTAAACACTGCAGAGTCTAATTGGGCCTCAGTGGAGGGTTTGGTTCCTACTGTTGAGTTAAAGGGATTTAGGACCCCTCAACATGCAGCTCCAATATTAAAGACTCCCTACCAGATGAGCACACCAGAACTGAAAGAACTGCAAATGTAGCTTGAAGAACTTTTAAAGAAGAGGTACATATGCCCAAGTGTGTCACCTTGGGGTGCCCTGGTGCTATTTGTGAAGAATAAAGATGGGACCCTGAGATTGTGCATTGACTTCAGGTAGTTAAATAAAGTAACTATAAAGAACAAGTATCCTCTACCAAGGATCAATGATCTCTTCTATCAGTTGAAAGATGAAAGGATATTATGAAAGATAGATCTCAGGTTGGGATACCATCAGGTAAGGATTAAAGATGAAGACATTAGGAAGACTGCCTTCAGGACAAGGTATGGTCATTATGAGTTCACAATGGTTCCATTTGGGTTATCAAATGCACTGACTGTTTTCATGTGCTTAATGAATGGTGTTTTCCGAGAATATTTAGAGAAGTTTGTCATTGTCTTTTTGGATGACATCCTTGTATATTCCAAGACAGAAGAAGAGCATGAGAAACACTTGAGGATGGTGTTACAGGTGCTAAGAGAGCACCAACTGTTTTCTAAATTGAGCAAGTGCTCATTTTACCAAAATCGAATTCACTATTTGGGGAATATTGTATCTGAAGAGGGAATAATAGTAGACCCTGAAAATATAGAAGCCATTAAAGGGTGGACAACACCTAAGAATGTGACAAAAGTCAGATCCTTTATGGGCCTAGCTGGCTACTACATGAGATTCATTGCAGGATTTTTGAGGATTGCACACCCAATCACTTCCTTGCAAAGAAAAGGGGTAAAATTTCAATGGACAAAAGAATGTGAAAAGAGATTCCAACAATTGAAGCAACTGTTAATGAGTGCTCCAATTCTGAAGATTGCAGATTCAGATGAAGAATTCGTGGTTTTCACAGACGCATGCAAAGAAGGACTGGGTGGAGTCCTAAGCCATAATGGGTTTGTGATATGTTTTGAATCTAGGAAATTGAAAGAGCATGAAAGGCTTTACGTCACTCACAATTTGGAGTTGGAATCCATAGTACACACTTTAAAGAAATGGAGACACTACCTCATGGGAAAGAGGTTTGAGCTGAGGACAGACCATAATGTTCTGAAATATTTGTTTGATTGGCCTACTTTAAATTCCAGGCAGAACAGATGGTTGGGATTTCTCTGTGAATATGAATTTGATATCAAGCACATCAAAGGAAAGGAGAACAAAGTGGCTGATGCACTCAACAAGAGAGTAAATGAACTACATGCTACAACCATCATCATGTATCAAACCAATATTAAATAAAAAAATTTGGAAGTTGGAAAAGTAGATTTGCAGTACATGGAAATGGTAACAAAGTTACAACAAGGTAAGATGCTAGATAAAATAGAAGATTATAGATTGGAAATTGATGGAATACTCATGTATAGGAACACAATTTGTGTACCCAGTTCTCATGAATTGAGGAGTATGATCTTGAAAGAGATGCATAATGTGCCTTATGATGGGCACCCTGGATATCAAGAGCCATTACTATTGGCTAGGCATGAAGAAAGAAATTATAGAGTACATTGCCAGATGTATGGAGTGTCAAAAGGTCAAGGCTGAGCATAAACACTCAGCTAGGTTGCTACAACCATTACCCATCCCTGAGTGGAAGTGGGAAGTTGTGACAATGGATTTAATCACAGGATTACCCAGAACAAACAAGCAACATGATTCCATCATGTTGGTGGTGGATAAGCTTATGAAAGATGCCCATTTTATTCCATTGAAGACTACTCACAAGGAAACTAATGTTGTTGATATTTATATGAGGGAAGTAGCATGATTGCACGATATTCCCAAGACAATTGTGTCTGATAGAGACCCAAAATTTACGTCGAAGTTTTGGAGAGGATTATTCAAGGGGTTCAGAAAGAATCTGAACTTCAGCACAACCTATCATCCCGAGTCTGATGGAAAAACAGGAAGAGTAAATCAAGTGATATAATATATGTTAAGAATGTATGTGATGGGAAAACCATCCAGATGGGAAGACTACCTACACTTGGTAGAGTTTTCTTACAACAATGGGTACCAAGCATCACTAAAGATGAGCCCATTTGAGGCACTTTATGGCAGAAAGTGAAACACACCAATAAGTTGGGACAACCTAGTTGATAGAAAAATAATTGGGCCAGAGTTGCTCATGGAAATGGAAGAGAAATTGTTAAAGATAAAGAAAAATTTGAAGGCTTCCCAAGATAGGAAAAAAAAATATTTTGACAAAGGCAGAACCCACAAAGAGTTTAAAGTGAGTGATCATGTTTTCTTGAAGGTGAAAGCCAACATAAATTCCCTGAAGCTGGGAAATTGTTCAAAGTTGGTAGCCAAATATTGTGGACCGTTTGAAATTCTAGAAAGGATTGGACCAATATCTTATATGCTTGCATTTCTTGCATGCATGACTATTCATAATGTATTTCATGTCTCATTGCTCAAGAAATATATACCTGATGCTAATCATGTGATTGATTGGAATGTGATTCAGGTGGAGTAAGAAGGGGCTTTACAACTGCATCCGGTGCACATACTATACCGGAAGAGAAAGCAGCTCCGGATTCGAGCCATAGGGATTGTAAAGGTCTAATGGAATTGGTACGGTCCCGAGGACGCAATATGGGAGCATGAAGATGCTATGCGGGCAAAATACCCACATCTTTTTGAAGATTTTGGAAATCTTGCTGATGTTGTGTAAATAAGTTGCACTGAGGATAGTGCAAAAATAAGGGGAGGGGATTGTAATATCCCAAGGCCGAGCCCCGGTTGAATTATGAATTGTAACATGTTTTGTAGGCTGGTGAGACAAGTGTTATAAGCCAGGATACTTATGTGCTTATTAGGCCAAAGATCCTATATGTTAAAGGCCAGGAGCCTATTTTGTACATGTAAGCATTCATAATTATTAATATTACAACATCATTGCGTGTAGACCGACCACGAAGAAAGAGTTATGGGGGACTAATATCCACTAGGCTGGGTAAGGGAAGGGGGCTAAGAGGCTAGGATAAAGGGGCTAATCTTGAGGGCTTAACCCAAGGTAATATTATAATGTATTTCTTGAAAATAATAAAGTTGGGAAATAAACCCTGATATCCTAAGTTCTTTTGGGAAAAGGGAATGAAATCCAAGTGGAGAGGAATACGTTTCATGAGCGCCATGTGTCATTCCAATCACATTCAAATATAAGTGGGAATTCTTACTATTTTTGGAGCCCTTTTGCCATTTTGCACCAACACACCCAACAAGCGCATGGGAACCTTGGAACACCATTGTTGAAATTCCCCAATCACTTGAACCTATGCAACAAGTCAAATTGATACCCTTGCTGCACCTGTACCCTGTGGGTTGCCTGCGTATTGTTCCATCATTACCGTTCCCACGTCCAGTTTCCGTTGTTTTCATCACCGTGCTCGTGTGTTGAGGAGCAGGAGTGAAGAAGCGGGTTGTCAGGCTCGCAGATAGAAGAGGCAGGTTGTCAGGCTTGTGAACAACTCTCCCAATGTGAGAGAGTGTGGATAGAAGAAGCATGTTGTTAGACCTGTGAGAAACTCTCTCCATGTGAAAGAGTGTGTTGAAGAAGTGAGTTCTCCTGGAAGGATTCCAGTAACAACTACAAATCTTTGAGAATTACGTCCGGCCTGTTGATGAAGCCCTAGAAAGGGAGGTAGAGAAGTCGACGGGCTGTGTGACAGTGAAGGTGTATACTCCTGGGGTGGGATAGACATGTGGGGAATGAGATTCTGTGAGCGGTGGGCGTAAGCGACTCCTTGGAGTAAATCCTTCCTGTTGTACTATGCAACTTTCGGTTGTCTCTGCCTAGCCTGGGAATCCCTTTCCCGGTGGAGTTTAGTCCTAGCTCAGGGGTGACCCACTACTGAGAGTGATGAGCAACGTGGTCTAAGGCTGGGAGGTTCGTGGAAGGTCTGCACGCAGTTGGTGTACTTCAATTAAGAGATAAGTATCTTTTATGTGCTTAATGGTTAAATGATGTATTTAAGTGCATGTCTATGATTCTTGTAATAATATCACATGTTTCGATGCATGTGTGTTTCCATATTATCTCTTTCATTTCCCGTTAAGTTTATATGTGAATATTTCCGCAAAAGAGATCTGTCTGAGGTGACGTTACCCAACTTGTTGGTGGTTGGGGATGTTACAAATTGGTATGAAAGAAAAAGATGTTTACTTAGTGACATTGCCCAACCTGTTGGTGGTCGGGGACATTACAAATGTAACCTTGTAATCTAGCGAATGGTATTCAACAATGCCTTTTGGTATAAAGTGAGTTATATAATTCATGTATATAAGTTATATAATCCAACATCTGTTATATGCTCTTTTTCTGAACCATGGAACTAGACTTCAAAATTATAACTTGCATTCTGAAATAATATGTTAGCACTTGTAAATTATGAAAAGAGCTTTACCAAAACATTTACACACTATCATCTTGTCAACTAGATTGTGGAGATAAGTCATCATTTGTCCAATGTAACAAACAAACCATAACAACACTAACATAAATTCTTCCAGACAACAAAAATGATGGGACCCTTTCCTATCTTCATATAAATAGTAATTAGGAATAATAATGAGACAATATTTTGTTCCAATACTTGCAACTCTTTGCAGGATTATTTTAAAATTTAGTTGGGAGAAATTTTGGATCAACATCCCATTTTCTAGAGAAGAGATATTAAAAGGGATAATTTGACTTATATGCCTTTCCTGTTATGCTTCTAATTCATTAAATAATATTGTATATTTATGATAATTTACCTCCATTGTAGTGGCCCTGTAGTACAAGTCCAATATTTCTTTAAAACTTTTTTCTTCCCTTACGGACATTGAGCTAAATAAAATAACACCATCCAAAAACACTAAGTGGGAAAGAGTAAGAGAATTTCCCAGATTGATACCTTTTATAGATCGTTTAATCTCACTTACATTCACCATCATACTTAACTCTTCTACTACCAATAATAAAAGAAATGAAAACATTTGAAAACATGTCTAATTAATTAGAAGTGCAAATGAAACTTATGACAAGCATCCCATTATCCAATTCGCTACTTTTAAGACCATTCCAATATGAAACAACATCAACCTAAGATATATCCACCTTACCCTATCGTATGCTTTTTATAGATGTAGCTTCATCTCCATGGTTAATTTTTTTTTTTTATCTTTATGGTATGGAAGCCTTCATGTGCCACACTTATTGCATCACAAATATGTTTGTTTATGTGAGAAACAAAGGCTCTCTTCTGAAATAAACTCATAAAAATATTCTTCTGAGCTTGTTGGCTATGATATTGATTATTATTAGTCCCTGCCAAGGGAATATAACAATAAGTTTGTTATTAATTTGACATTAATTTGCCTTGTATGTTAAATTTATGTGTGTAATGTAATGTTTAACTTAATAAAACAAATATATATTTTTTGATATAATACAAATATTTGTTTTTCTCATTTATGATTGGTTGATATATTCCAAGTCTTATTGTTTCCTTCACGTATTTCAATATTTGAAATTAATTACATAATCAATAAACTTGGTTATAAGTACCTAGTATCTTTTATATAAAAAATTAAGAAAAAATGTTAAAAAACCATGTGTTCTCTCATTATTACTATCCATTTATTTCATTATTATTGCATTTCAATAAACTTGGTTATAAGTACCTAGTACCTTTTATATAAAAAATTAAGAAAAAAAATAAAAATGCCATGTGTTCTCTCATTATTACTATCC
>ML780725.1:370143-383074 GCA_009831015.1 Picea engelmannii
GAAACATCCCAATACCATGCTTAATTGTTCTTTGGAGATTTCTACTTCTAGGTCTTCCTTATGATATTCATCTATGAGTCTAGGGAAATAAAAGGTCACTTTTAAAATATTTGCAATATATTTTTTTCAAGAAAAAAAACTTTATATTCGATATTTCGAGGTGAAATCAAAAAATACATCTTATTGTTTTTTTTAGGCTCAAACTAAATAACAGTTTAGAAAAAATATCCTTCATACTATCATCTTATCTATCCTATGACTTCCTTGACATCCTAGCTTCTATTTGGTAGCCTTTACAAAAATTTATGTCTTCATACAACCCATAGGCTACAACTATTTACTTCATTACATCATATGTTTAAAAAAGAGAGGAAAAATACCACCGAAACAAAATATTGTCAATAACTTCCAACTAGGTTCCCTTCTCTAAACTCTCATTCATTGAGGGTTTCTTCCTACAACAACAAAGCTTCTTTGAAAGTTAACTAGGCATAATATTGAATTATCTATAGATATGAGAAAAATAAATAGTTTCATATCTCTCCTTAACATGAAGGAACTGCAACATGAGAGGTTCGACTAGTATATTATCTATTGTACATTTCACATTATCCCAATCCACCATTAATTTCAAGTCACCAAACTCTTGGAATTGTTTTACTCCCTTATTTGTTGCTACCTTTAAAATAAGCCTCATAACAAAGAGTTCAACTTTGTTGTTTGTAACTAGGCCCATTGCAAATTTTAGCTTGAAATAATGTTGTTGATTTAAGGGTAAAATGCACCAGCCCAACATAGACTTGAGCTCCTTGATAGGCACCATCAAAGAAACCCATGCTTGTTCATCACCAATTTCAGGCTCTTTTACATTTCTTGTTAGTTTCTCTTTAGAAGAAGTCTAATTTCTAGAATTAACACTTCTTATTTTATGTGCAACCTGACTAGGATTTAATTCTAACCACACCCTCCATTTTTTTCGTGATAACCACACCCTCCATATCACAAAACAAGGAAGAGCCATGTGACATTTCACGACTTTGTCCACTATCCACGAATGGAAGCAATCTATCAAGGACCTCTACTCCCATCTTTTAAAATGTTTGCAATATTTGGCCTTTTTGGTTCTTAAAATAATCTTTGAAAATGTTCTACTCTTACCTTATCTATATCCTATATTTTTCTTACCTTTGTTCCATCATTTTTCCTAATATCACATATTGCGTTTATGTTTTCCAATTCTTTGAATAATTTTGGAAGAATTTTGTATTCTTGTCCCCCTCAATTGACCAATCAACCCTACTTTTCAATGTCCATCCCGCCTCTTCCCATCCTAATATCCTCCTTTTTGTTCCTTCTAGCCCTTTTAATTTATCTTTATATTCGTTAGGAATAATACCTTCCCTATTCCTTTCAAACATAATTTTTATTTGTTTATCAACTTCTAGTAACTCTTTTTGAAAGTTATGAGACCTCCAATTTGACCACTTTACTACTTTCTTCTTCACTTTCTTTAAATTCTCTACAAACAAAAAAATTGTAGAATCTCCATTTAAGGATTCATATTTCTTCCAATTTTGTTTCACCAAGCTTCTAAAGTCTTAATCTCTTGGCTAGATATGGTTTACTTATATTGGACTCGGTGGTTTTTTTTCTTATTTTTCAACCTATAAGAAGATTGGAAGATCCTCCATCTCCAACCCAAGATTTTATTATATCAACTTCCATCAATAAATTTTCTACCAATAGAAACTTGTCCAATCTCTTGCATATTCATTCGTTCCCACTTCTATGATTCTTCTAGGTAGGTTCTAATTTGGATGGCTTGACATTTAATAGAAAAATTTCTTCAAATAAATGTGAAAAGTGTTCGACAACACATGTTATTCCAATAGAGGACAAACACCTTTAGTAACCACTCACACAACTAGATGATAGAGATCAACACACCGATGTTTTTATGTTGTAAAACCCCCATGGGGAAAAATCCGTGGCCCCAACCAATGTGGCCATTTAAGGAAATTTATTAATGCAAAATAAAAAATATTACAAAGAGTTTCTTACAATCGACCATCAAAAAAACACCATTCATGCCATTTAAATAAATATCATGGACCAATCAGGTGTTAAGCCACGAATTAATGTATCCATTAGTATAAAGGAGAATATGAGTCGTCATATCACTCTATGTCGGGAACATATCGCGCCCGTCATATTACAAATGCATACTAAAGAAACACGCTAAGAAACACAATTTAACCTAATGACACATTAGACCAAGTTGATCTTAATTAACTCCTAAGTGTCTAAATATCCTAACATCCCCCCTTAAGAACAACTTGGGATATGATTGAAGGATTTACAAAGGTAACACAATAGGAGAAGGAAGGAGGCATTATAGCCTACCCCGCCTTAATGAAAACTTCTTGAACTCCTAACATAGATCAAATTTTTGAAAAATTCACTTATGTAAGAGACTTTGTGAAAATGTATGCAACTTGATCTTCTGTAGGGAAAATGAGCACTTCAATAACTCGATCATGAATGATTTTTTGATGATGTGCATGTGTAACTCGATGTGTTTTTTGTGCTGATGTTGAACTAGATCATTAACGATCTTGATGACACTTTGATTGTCACACCAGAGGGTGGTCAGATGTTCCTGCTAGAATCCAAACTCTGAAAAGATCCGTCGAAGCCACAAGGATTCTTGACTCACATTAACTAGTACTTGGTACTATGATTTTTCTAAATAAAGAGAAATAGCCTATTGTTTCTTACAATCCTAAGTGACAGGTCCAAAACCAATGCTAAAAACATAACCTATTCAGTGAAGCCAACCAAGAAAGGAGACCCCATAAACTATAATGTATCCCAAATTGAACTGTACCCCAGACATACCAAAGTATCCTTTTAGTTTCTTTACAATGGTTTTCATGGGGTTTTTGTGTATACCGAACAATAATACCAACAACAAAGGAAATATCAGGACGAGTCTGAGTCAAATATAAGAGGCTACCAACTAACTGATGGTACAAAGTGGCATCAACTTCAGGAGTAGTACAACTGGAAACAAGTTTGAATCTAAACTGGAAGGGACAATGGTGATCTAGGTGGATATCGGTGGCCACCCACTGATTCCACTGGCTCGAAAAATAATTTCCCACCTTGGCAGTTTTTCGGGTTCCAAACTTTCGGGGTCGTTTTGAGGCCCTAAACGACGTTTTTTGGGGATTTGGGGCCCAAGTGAATGTCAAAGGCACTTAATTGCGCCAATTAAAAATAGTTCTTCTCCATTAGACCTTTCCAACGGGCTATCGTGCGCCTAAAACATATATCATATGCAAAATTTACGACCCTGGGAAGTTGATGTACTAACTTACCCAAACGGGGCCCACATGACTTTTGGCGCTTCATTTCCTAGGGTTAGGTTTTTGGATGTCTAGGGTTTTGTGACATTCCTGTTTATTGAAAAAAGGCCTTCAAAGCCTCATTGTAATCATCTTCTTGTGAATGAGTGCAACTGTCACATCTCTTCTCAGAGATAAGCTGCCACCATTCCAACAAGCTTGTTTTCCGCTGCATTTTACAATTTTAGCTTATTTCCTTATTGAATAGAAAACCAATTTTACTGTATCTTTGTTATTCTCTGTTAAGCATATTTTAGTAATTTTTATTCATTTAGTTCTGCTCATAAAATCTGGATCAGTGGTATCAGAGCAATATGCTCCTTGTAGTCTTAATGCATGTCCCCAATGAGGTCAGGGTACAAAGAATTGGATCTCGAGCTTGTTTCTCTTGAGGAAAAAAGCTCTCGCACGCCCAAGAGAACACTCATGGCAGTAGAAAAGAAACATGACAGGACATGAGATCCTTTCAAAATGTTGCTTGAGGAATCCCTCACACAAAAGAGGAATGATATGATGGATAGTTTCACGCAAATCCTTCGACGACTACCAACAGTTGACACATCTTCCTCGAGCGGAGGCACCGCCCCCTTCAAGGTACAAATCAAATTTTATATTCCTATATTTGAAGGTTAGATAGACACATATACTATAGACAAGTGGTTGAATCTACTAGAAGGGTATTTTTTTGTCCATAACTTTTCGAATAGAGAAAAGATTACTTTTGCGCTCCTCAAATCTATTCCCCATGTCAAAGATTGGCGGGAAAATTTCTGTGAGCAAAAGGAAATAGAGGAACCCTCATTATTTATAGTCACAACCACATGAGAATCCTTCAGGGATGCTATTAAGGAAAAATATTACCTTGTTGGAAGTTATGACGAATTGTATACCAAATGGACCGCACTGCGGCAAGAAAGAATCCAAGCAGTGCCAGAGTTCACAAATATCTTCCATACCTTGCGCACCAAGTTGGGTATCAAATATTTAGAGTGACATATGGTGCTCAAGTATCACGGTGCTCTGCATAGATACATCCAGACTGAAATGGAATTTTTGGACATCTCGTCCTTGGGCGTGACCTACCGATATGTCGTCAAAATCGAGCAGAAGCTCAAACAAACGATGTGGTAATTTGGGCCTAGGAACCCCTCAAAGCAAAAGCTAGGAAAGGGCAGCCCCAACCCACAGAAAAAAGGACATAGAAAAGATGGATAGTATCAGGACAACCAGTCTGAGCCACAAGAAAAGAAGGACATCATAAAGACAAAGAAAGATACCGGGAAGTGGTGCGACTTCCATAAGAGCCCTTGGCATAACACTGCTGATTTCCACTCAGAGTAGTTATTGGTGGCCGAAGTGAAAGCCTCTGAATCAAATGCGGGTTATATCTCTAAGTCAGAACCAGAAAGGGGAAGAAAGATCATTGATGCGAAACCCAGTGCCACCGTTGCTACCACCAAGCTCCAACCTAGTGAACTAAACGAGCCAGAAGAAGGCGAGCACCTCTTCCATTCATAGATGTGGGTAAAAGGCACCCTGATGCACTTCATCGTTAATAGCGGTAGCCAAAAGAACCTCATCTCAACAGATGTCGTCAAGCGCCTAGCCCTACTGACAATGGCGCACCCACAAACCTACACCATTGGATGGCTCCACCAAGGAAGCAATCTTTGCGTCAGCCAATAGTGCCGACTATCATACGACATCAAGCCCTTCAAAGATGAGGTATTGTGTGATGTTTATCCTCTCTAAGTTTGTAATGTTATTTTGGGCCAACCTTATTTATGGAAATGTCATGCTGTATATGAGTCTAGGCCTCATAGTGTTATTATTACTTTGAACAAGAAATTATACAGGATACCCGAGGCAGTCCCTCCTAGTGCTATTTCCTTGATCTCTACTAAGCAATGAAGGAAGGTCATCTCTTAGACCGAGAAATTTGTCTTCTTTGTGATTTTCTCTCAGAGTGAGCGAAAGATCACAATCACATCTAGGGCCTCCGTGACCGATATCTCCACACAACAGAAGAAAGTGGATAAGGTCATGAAAGAATATTCAAATATGTTCTCCTCTCCTACCGGGGTACCTCTTCACTGCTAGGTCAAGCATTGACCCTAGGCACACCGCTACCCAATGGGCCAGTCTACCGCCACTCTCTATTAGAAAAAGAGGAGATCAAGAGGAAGATCCAAGAACTTCTCCACAAGGGGCACATCCGTCCTATCTCATCGCCATGTGGGAGCCCAATCATGCTGGTGCATAAGAAAGATGAGACTTGGTGACTCTGCATTGATTATTGGGCCCTGAATAAAATCACAGTCCGAAACCGGTACTCGATTCCTTGAATCAATGACCTACTTGATTAGATCATGGGGGCCAAATACTTCAGTAATATTGATCTGAAGTATGGATACCACCAGGTCCCAATAGAACAGACAGATGTGTGGAAGACCACCTTCAAGTCAAAAAAAGGTCTTTTTGAATGCCTGGTCATGCCCTTTGGTTTGAAAAATGCTCCAACAACTTTTATGAGGATTATGGACGATATCCTATGAAATTTCACCAATAATTTTGTAGTGGTGTATCTAGATGACATCCTCATCTACAACAAAATTTGGGTGGAACACTTGCAGCATATTCAACATATTTCACACCATGCGACAACACAAACTATATGAAAACTTGGAAAAATGATCCTTCGGAATGGACAAGGTCCATTACTTAGGCTACATCGTTGATAATCATGGTGTGAATGTGGACCCAACCAAGATCTAGGTCATCCGTGACTGGCCAACCCCAACCACACTCACTTAACTTCAGAGTTTCTTAGGCCTCACCAATTTCTATCGTAGGTTCGTGTTGGGATTCTCTTATATTGCATGGGCCCTCAACTAAGTAACCAGGGGTCGCGGTAAGGAAACATTTGTGTGGGGAATGTCCCAACAACAAGCCTTCAATGACTTGAATAAGCGTTTATGCTCATCCCCAATACTTTCCTTACCAAACCTGCAACATCCCTTTGAGATTGAGACAAATGATTCAGACTATGATGTGGGCACCATTCTCACTCAACACATCCACCCCGTGGCATATCATAATGAGACACTATCAGATGTTGTCTGTAAGTACCCTACTTATGACAAATAAATGTACTCCATTGTGAAATCCTGCCGCCAATGGAGACATTACATTTTTTGAAAGGAGACAATTATCCACACTGATCATAAGCCACTATAGTTAAATTGCATAATGACCACCATAAAAAGTGGTCCACATACTTACAACAATTCCACCTCAACATCAAGTATAAAAAAATATGTCCCAACCGAGTTGATGATTGCCTCAGCTGACCTCCAGTCGTGACACTCACCATGATGCTAGATTCTTGTTGCCACAAGATCTCAGGATGGCCCCACCTCTACGAGACAGACCCCGACTTCTCCACCACCTACCAAATGTTGGTCTTCAACTCGGTGGTCGCTAATTTCCATCTTAATGACGGCCTGTTGTGTCATTTGGACCATCTCTGCATTCCATCAAGAGAGCACATGAAGATGATTTGGGAAGCTCACTACAGTCAGGTGGCATGACACTTTGGCATCGAAAAGATAGTGGCAGTGCTATAGAAACATTTCTACTGGATGAAACTTTGATAAGATGTCGATAAGTATATCAGGTCCTGCACTACCTACACTATTTCCAAACCAAACACTAAGAAACAGGGCTTGTACACCCCTTTGCCTAATCCTGACAGGCCATGGGAATCCATCTCAAGGGACTACATGTCGGGCCTCCTGTCCACCAGGAGGGGAAATGGCTGTGTTTTTTTGGTTGTTGATCGCTTTCCAAGATGACGATTCTAGTCGCCTACAAGAAGAACATCACAACAGAAGCCAATGCCAAGATCTTATTTGAACGAGTATGGGTACATTTTTGGATCCCACAAACCATTATCTTAGACCATGACAGTCGGTTCCTCAACACATTTTGGTCGAGCCTCTGGTCACTGCTGGATACCAAGCTCACCAAATACACTGCCTTCCATCCCCAGACAGATGGCCAAACTAAGGTTGTCAATCTGATGATCGTACATATCCTGCACATGTACAATTAAAAACACCCCCGCACATGGGATGTGAGTCTTCCCTATGTCAAACATAGCTACAACCGATCCCTGCATAGCTCAACTGGCCAAAGCCCCTTTTAGGTGGGGTTGGGATTCCAACCATTGGGCCCAATGGATGTTGCACTACCCTCGACGACCACCTCGACCAACTCCTCCCCCGCTCCACTAGAATCTTACCAAGCCACCCAGTTCATTGAGTGGATCCAACACATCCTCCAACAAGTTAAAGATATTCTACAAAAGTCTAATTCCAAGTACAAGCAACTCCATGATCAACATCGGGTGCCACATAAGTTTTAGGTGGTCGACAAAGTTTGGTTGCACTTTCAGAAAGAATGCCTTACAGGGCCCCATCGGAAGCTTCAATCACTCTATTATGGGTCGTACAACATCACCAAGGATGTGGGTGACAAGTATTTTGAGCTCAACATTCCCCCTTTCCTTGGCATGCACCCAGTCTTCAACGTGGCTCTCCTTCGACCATATTTCCCACCATTATTGGACACCTCCGAGATATCAGAGCAATTGACACCAACTGAGCTCAAACCTGACTTCATGCAACAAGCATCCAATGATCAGATTGTGGACACACAGATCAAGGGAACTCGACAACAAATGACCTAGATTTATCGAGTCGTCAAAGCAGGGCAACTCTTGCACCAAGGAAAGTGGCTCACCCAGAGCCAAATTCAATAAAACTTTCCTCATATGATGGGAGAAGTCAAGGCAATGGAGACCATTTCTTCCTAAGGATGGAGGATTGGTCCAGGTGGATATCGGTGGCCACCCACCTATTCCACAGGCTCGAAAAATAATTTTCCACCTTGGCAGTTTTTCGGGTTCCAAACTTCCGGGTCCGTTTTGAGGCCCTAAACGACATTTTTTGGGGATTTGGGGCCCCAATGACTATTAAAAACACCAACTTGGGCCAATCGAAAATCGTTCTTCTCAGTTATACCTTTCCAAATGGCTATCATGTGCCTAAAACAAAGATCGTATGCAAAAGTTACGACCCCGATAAGTTGATGTACTAACTTACCCAAACAGAGCCCACATGACTTTTGGCACTTCATCTCCTAGGGTTAGGTTTTTGGATGTATAGGGTTTTTGACATTCTTGTTTATTGTAAAAAGGCCTTCAAAGCCTCATTGTAACCATCTTCTTGAAAATGAGTGTTGTCGTCACATCTCTTCTCAGAGATAAGTCGCCACCATTCCAACAAGCTTGTTTTCCGCTGCATTTTACAGTTTCAACTTATTTCCTTATTGAATAGAAAACCAGTTTTATTGTATCTCTATTATTCCATGTTAAGCATATTTTAATAATCTATATTTATTTCGTTCTTCTCATAAAATCTAGATCAAATGGGTTGGTTTAGAATCATCCATGTGGAAGTGACTATGAAGGTCACAAGCATACTTAGATTGGGAAAGAAAAATTCCTTCCTTGGTTTGCAATACTTGGAGGGCAAGGAAATAATGCAAATAACCTAAGTCTGTCATTTCAAATTTATTTTTAAGGATGGATTTCACATGGATTAAAAGTTTAGGGTCAATATCAGTGAGGATAAGGCCATCAACATAAAGAACAAGTATTATGACATGGCTTCCTACTTTCTTGGTATAGACATTAGGGTTAGAATGACATCTAGAAAATTTGTTGTCAAGAAGAAAGATGTTCATTTTTGCATAATAAGCTCAAGGAGATTAATTAAGACCACAAATAGATTTCTTAAGGCAAGAAACAAGGTCAGATTCATTTTGGACATAGCCATGAGGTTTTTCCAAGTATATTTCTTCTTGCAAATCCCCATGGAAGAAGGAAGATTTAACATACATTTGATGGACATCCCATTTATGCAAGGCAATACGGGCTACAACAAGGCAGATGGAATTCATTTTGGCTATGGGGGAAAGTGTTTCATTATAGTCAATGCATTTAACTTGAGAGAACCCTTTGGAAACCAACTGAGCCTTATGTCTTTCAACACTTCCATATGATGCATACTTAGTTCTGTACACCCATTTACATATGACAAGTTTTCTTCCTTTAGTAAAAGGTAAAAGATCCCAAGTATCATTCACCATTAAAGAATGATACTCTTCATTCATGATTGTGTCCCAATCTGGATGACCTAAAGCTTCAACAATTTTTTCTGAATTATGAACCTCTGAAACTTGATCCAAAAGAGAAGAGGCTCATTGGAATTTTGAACGTGTCTGACACTAATATGAAGGATCACCGACAAGATCACCAGTTGTTTCTCTTGTTGAACGTACCCATCTCAAAAAAAGTGATGTTGTTGCAGTTTCATGTTCAATGGACTCATCTGTAGGAAGGTGAGTAGGAGGAGGTGTAATTTCAATCTCACTATCATCATCTGAAGAAGAATAAACTAGAATAGGAACATAATATGGCACAAACACCGAAGATGGATTGCATGCTGAAGATGGAAAAAACGTCATTAGGCTCACATGCTAAGAAATTTTCATTAAATTTAACATCTCTTTTAATAATAATTCCATTTAAATGAGGTTGAAGAAGTATGTAACCTTTGACATCTTCAAAATATCCAACAAAATACACTTCTCACTTTTAGGCTTTAAAGCTTTCCTTTTCTCACCAGGAATGTGAGCCCATGCTAAACTATCAAATACATGGAATTGGCTTACACTTGGCTTAATTTTATTCCATGCTTCTTCTGGTGTTATATTTTTTAAATCCTTTGTGGGATTGCGATTTACTATGTAATTTTCATAGTTGATGGCTTCCACCCAATAATGAAGACTTAATCCTTTAGATTGGATCATGTAATTAACCATTTCCTTTAATGTGTGATTCTTTCTTTCAGAAACACCATTTTGTTGTGGTGTATATGGACCAATATGTTGCATTTGAATGCCTTGTGCAGTGTAGTAACTTATAAATTTATTGTTCACATATTCGCCTCCATTATCTATTCTTACACTTTGAAGTTGATGTCCATATTTTTTTTCTACAAAGGCCTTGTAGGCAAAAAACTTGTCAAAAACTTCGCTCTTAAGTTTTAAAAATTAAACCAAGTGCGTATGGAGAAGTCATCAATGAAGTTTAAGAAATATTTGCACCCAGAGAAAGAAGGAACATAAAGTGGACCACACAAATCACTGTGATCAAGCTGCAAAGGGGCAAAGGTGTGCCAAGAGGCATGTTTGTCAAAATTGTCATGATGATGTTTACTGAGAACACAACTGACACAAACACCATATCTGCAAGAAAAGGAGGACTAGTCACCATATAGTGATTACATAGTTGCTGCAATGAGTGATAGTTTAGATGGCCAAACCGCTCATGCCAAAGTTTACTCAAGTCATCGATATAGGAAACAAAAACTGATGGAAAATATGATGACCCAAAGTTGTCAAACTTATACAACCTGGTAGTATCATCAACAATTCCATCTGTTAGGACATGCTTAGGATATTTTAAATCCTTGATTACAACTTTGTGAGGTGAAAACTATACAATTTTACCTTCACCTAAATGAGTAATCTGATATACTGATAGAGGGTTGTAAGAAAGACTTGAAACACATAATACATCATTGAAATGATCATTATCTACTTGAATTGTTCCATACCCTACAACACTAAGAGATCTATCATCACCAACAAATATTTGTTTGGTGTTGTTGGATTACTGAGAGGGGGGGTGAATCAATAATAATCTAATTATAATCCTTTTTCTTCAAATGTTATATCAATGTAGAATTATTATCTAATAATGAGAAGTAATAAATAAACAATCACACACATACACANTACACCAGTGTTTTACGTGGAAACCCAAATCGGGAGAAAACCACATAATGCTTTTTCTTATATGTCTTGAAGAATTACATTCATTGGAAGCACCAACTTCCTTTGTTTTCCAGCTGCAACTGGAAGGAGGCTCCAACCCCCTATTTTCTCAGGCTACAACCTAAGGGAAGCTCCAAATCTCCAAATCTCTGGCTACAACCAGAAGGAGGCTACAACCCCCAATGTTCTCTGGCTACAACCACCTGTCCTTGCCCCGTCCTGCCACCCTGAAGTAGAAGTAGAATGATGGAACCACTGTCACACTATCACTGTGAGATATACCACTGTAAACCTGTACCAATAAATCTGAACCATGCATCAACCTGTACCTCAACCTGTAATCAACCTGTACCACAAACAAGTGCATCAACCATGCACCAACCTGTAATCAACATGTACCATAAACAAGTGCATCAACAATGCACCAACTTGTAATAAACCTGTACCATAAACAAGTGCATCCAACCATGTACCAAGTATGTTCCAATCATGTGTCAACTACTCATCAACTATGAATCATCAATATGTACCAACATCATCAACTATACACCTCATGTATGTGCGCCAACTCATCAACTACTTGTCTCAACCATGTACTCAACATGTACCTCAACCAAAAGCCCTCATCAATTTCATCATCCAAATCTGATTTTTAGCTTTGTAATAGACCTGGTGTATATGATCAAATTCTTGCAAACCTTCCTTAACTTTAACAACAAGAGACTAGCATTTTCATCAAACTTTTCTTTAGTCTCACATGCCTAGTTTTGGATTAGTCAACAACACTAACTTGAAGTAATAATAACTTTGAACCTGTAATGTATAAATATCTAAAACTGATACACAATTTTCTTCAGTGTGTTTAATTCAATTTCTCCAAGTGACACTACTTGGAACCTCCCAGAAAAAGAGTTATAGCAAAAATGGCATACCTTGCTGAATTATGGCTTATTCTAGAGAGAGACCTTGTAGAGCGTGCCCCGCACAAAATGTTTGATGAAATGATCTGAAACTGTTACACAACATACTAAAGGTTGTACCCTAACCAACACATTTTATCTCACTAAATTAGTATCTGTTATGAATAAGTTATGACGTTTTTACCCGAAACACCTGATTTTGACTAGTTTCAGGACTGGCCACAAACCCTATTTTCCACAGAGTGTAACTCCCAAAATAAAACGAAACACAAGCTGAATTTTTAACCACAGATACTTGGATGTGTTTTCTCACTTTCATAGAAATTTCAGGATCTGAATTATTATAGAAAAAAAGTTATAGCGAAAATGGTGAGATGACCTGAAAATAACATACCTTAGAAAGCACCATCAAACTAATTTATCCTTCCTTGCATTTCGACCTTCTTTTCTTCACTTTCCTCAGAATTTAGGCTTAGATATCATTTGTATACCTCAAACACCTATAGATATTCAATATTCTCAAGTGTTATTCAAATGAGAGAGCCTTGCCTCTTATTTATACTCTCCAAGTAGCTTCCTTAAAAACATCTTCTAGGTCACTTGGCCCCACTTTCCTTATTTTAGGGTTGGGTCCACTTC
>ML780725.1:394435-404438 GCA_009831015.1 Picea engelmannii
TGAGGGTCCTCCAACTTCGTAAGGCCATAACTCTCAAACCGTGAGGAGTTATGTGACGTTCTACATACCACCAAAAATGGCATGAAATGTACTATCCATATAGAATAGTATTATCTGAAAATATATCATAACTCATACCGTTACCCATCAAACAAACTTGGGTCCATTACCCGAACCCGGGGTCTCCAACTTCTCATGGCCATAACTCTCTAACCGTGAGGAATTATGTGACGTTGCACATACCACCGGAAATGACATGACAAGCAATATCCATCTAGGATATTTTCCCTGACAAATTCACTTTCCTTCATCTCATTATTCCACAATTAAGCATGGGTTCTCTTACTACACAAAGCGTCTTCTCGTGAGGGATTTCACCATAAGGGGACCACTTTGGAGTTCATCCATATTTACTTCTTATCAACCATGAAAAAACAATAATGAGTCATATTTAGATCAAACACTATTGGGTCCATTACCCAAACCTTTGTGCTACGAGTCTTTCTTCAAGGGTTGACATCAATGACAACCAACCTTAATCAACAGGTGTTACATTCATTTAGTGTAGAAAACATGGCTTTATCCTTAGCCATATGATAAGGTTCTCCAGAATCAATAAGCCACTCATTAGAAGAAGTATAAGTTTCATTGAAGGAGAAACTAGAAGCAGAAAGTGCATGTCCATGAGAAGAAGAAGAAGAATTAATACCGATTTTGTGCTTCTTCATTGTGCCTTCTAAGGATTCCATATTTTTAAAACATTTAGACTCCACATGACCATATTTCCCACAAAAGTTGCAATGCTTGTCAGTCTTCTTACTTTTGGACTTTGATCCTTTGTCACTGTTAGGTGTAGAAGCTGGCTAAGAGGATTTGGGACCCTCGTTTTTCTTGTTGTTGTGGTGAGGATGTTTCTTCTTGGGATTCTTGGCTTTATCTTTTCA
This sequence comes from Picea engelmannii, assembly GCA_009831015.1. NCBI lineage: Eukaryota > Viridiplantae > Streptophyta > Pinopsida > Pinales > Pinaceae > Picea > Picea engelmannii. The sequence goes on from ML780725.1 coordinate 395,380, forward strand.
TTGGGCCACTAAGGCTTTGTTGGATGTACTTGTAGTGTTGATCAATCCAATTTTCACAAAATTATCTTGCTCTTGAATCATAACATCACAAAAAGACTGAAGATAGGGTTCTTTATAAGCACTCCCGAGATATTTTATGGTGGCATAAAAGGTAGATACACAAATATAATATTCACTACCAATCTTAGCAAGAATAACATATATGCACTGATCTTCCTTCATATTTAATTTGTTGTCTATACATAAAAGTCTAAGTGTTTTGAAATTACATGAATAATATTCAATGGAAGGAAAATCATTGGGTTTTAAAATCATTAACTGATTTTCTAACTAGTGGGATCGAATAATATTATGTTTACCAAACACAACTTGAATATTTTCCCAAGCTTGATTAGGGGTATCAATTTCTTGAAGGTGAAACCTTAAATTAGGAGAGATGAACATTCCAATTAGTCCATGTGCTTTGTAACTCTTATTAGCCCATTTGAATTTATTTTCATTATCGATGGGTTCTTGTTCTTTTCCCAAGGTAATCCAGTACAACCCTTTACTTCTTAGTACATCCTCCATATGGGATTTTCATGAGAAGTAGTTGTTATTGGTAAGCAAAAGGTCACCGAGAGAATTCATATCAAAATATGCAGATAATATATATTTAAAGGTTTAAAATAATGGTATGAATGGAAGGCTCTTGAAAAAATAGGCTATTTAAAAAAAATGGCACTGAAAACAAACTTCGGATGTGAAAGTTTGCCCTTTTGAAAAAATGCATAAACAGTAACCAAAGAGCCACGTGGAAAGTAGAAGTTTGTCCACATGGTGATGCTCATCCTTATCTAAATTTTCCTATAATCTTACTTTTAAAAAAGTTACTTATGAAGTGACCCACTTTTATAGAATACCCGGGAATCACTTTTACAATGAAATTACTTTGTAAATTAAAGTTGCATGCAAAAAATAGTAACTTAAAAAGAATATTAAAGCTACTTATAGTGATTCACTTTTTTCAATTAAGTGAAATGCACTTTACAATGGATGCATGAAATTTAAAAAAAAACAACAAAAAAAGACTTGAACTCAATACCACTTACTTAATAAAACAACTTTCAACCAAGTGAGCTTGTGCAAACCAAATTATAATCTTAAGAAGGAGGATGGGGGGGTGTTGTTGTTGTTGTGGGAGACATCCTTGAAGTGCATGCTAAAAAAAATTTCTTTTAATATGTTCACACACAAACAAATTCTCTTCTCGACAACAATAAGGGGTTAGATATCGGTCATCTTACCCAAAAAACACAAGTTTTCTCTTTGTTTCCGGTTTACTGAGATCACACAGAGCGCACCATAAAGAGCATATGTAGACAAGAAATTTTTTTCCACTATGTTTCTGATTTGTTGAGATCGCAAAGAGCGGAAGGAAAAAAGCATACATAGACTAGGAAGAGTAGCAACCTAGAAACAAAAATAGAAAATAGAAATATTATCTTTGTAAAAAGAAATTTAAAAATGGCATATTCAAGATTTATACCTCTGGATCTAACTGAAATGGTCGTATATTGGGCAAATAAAAACCTTTTTGAGTGAAACAAAAAGTGTTTCTAACTGAAAAGAGTGCTCCAGACGTAATGGAGTAGTCCTTTCGACCTAGAAGTGTACATAAATAATAAAAACTAAAAATGTGTCAACATGGCTTCAAGATCTTGATCTATAATGGGAGTGGGTCTTCAAATGCACTTTGATACCATGTTCAACAAAATAGGGTATTCCAATAGAGGACGGACACCTTCAATAAACACTCACACAAACAAATCATATATCAACACATCAATGTTTTTACATGGTAAAACCCCTATGGGGAAACATCCATGGCCCCAACCAACGTGGCCACTTGAGGCAATTTATTAATGTAAAAGAAAAAATATTACATAGATTTTCTCACAATCAATCATCAATAAATGACCCTCCATGCTATTTAAATAGAGTCATAGACCAATCGAGTGTTAAGCCACATATCAATGTATCCCTTAATATCGAGGATAATATGAGTCATTGGATCACTCTATGCCGGGAACATATCGTGACCGTCGGATTACAAATGCATACTAATTCATACTAAAGAAACACACTTTAACGTAATGACACATTATACCAATTTGATCTTAACTAATCCTAAGTGTCTAAATATCCTAACAATTTTTTTTTCTTCTTGATATTTCTCCTACTTTGATAACTAAATTTAGATCCCCCCCCCCTAGAACAACATTATCTCCTTTGTTAGAGACCAAATAGTTGAAATTATCCCAGAGGAACTTTCTATATTCATATGCACTGTAAATATTGATTATGGAGAAATACTTTGACCATACTTCAGTTTTGATACCTGCATTTATAAATGAAGAGAATAACATCAATGGAGTTTTTCCACCATGTGATTAGACCCTTGACCTTCCAATGGAATATAAACAAGAAATTTCCATCCTTTTAGAACATAGGACATGATTGATTATGCTTTTACCCCCTAGCATACTATTTCTTGGATCAAAATAACATATGGATTACATATAGAGAATAATTTTATGAGGGATATCCTTTTTAGGGCACCCCCTACCCATTTATCATTTAAGGATAACATGGTAATTGATTAAGCTTTACTAAGGATTTCCTAGATCTAATCCCCCCTTTAATGGTTAGTTGTCTACCTACCCTAATCTCAATTATTTCCTTCTTTTTTCCATTTATAAAAGTTATTTTATTCCCACCGAAGGAGCTATCCCGTATCCAAGTCCAACCCTAACTCTATCTCTTAATCTTCTAATCGAGGATTTTCTTTTCTTAGTCTTAACTTGTAACTATTCAAGTTCTTGCACATGTCTTTTGCTTCTATATAGAAACAAGAGGAACTTAACTGGGTCGAATCCTCAATCTCTTGAGACTTATATTTCTCTTCCAATTAGCTTGCTACATTCTCTATTGTTGGATAGGAATTAAGAGCGTCCTAGGGATATTTGCTTCAAAGAGAAGGAATGATTTATCATACTTTTTTTTGAATGATGTTTGGCATCTTAGATATAGATCCCATCGCTTCCTTAGTTCGCTTTTCCACCTTGCATGTTAAGCCCTAGTTCGTGGCACATTACCCCTTAATTGGGGCATATTGCATTAGTATTGTTATTTTATTTATGTCGGCTTGGGTCCATTAGTTGTAATTGTACCTCCTAGTATCCTATATATATCAAGGAGACCTTTTCATTTGGAATCATCTTGTAATTGTGATTTCATATGATGTATAATGAGGTTTCCCCCTCAAAGAGGCTTATTATCTGAATTTATCTCTTTTTCAAGGTGTTGAGTACTCATTCCGAGGTTTTTATTCTATTTTGATATTTGGTTCTTAACATTTGGTATCAGAGGTAGACAATCCTCGGGATTGGCTTCTTCAAAACAAGTCTTCTTGGAATTTTTGCTACAACTTTTTTCTGGAAGGTTTCAAGATCTATAATTTCGATGGTGTATAGGAAACATATAGAGACAACGTGGGTCCAAATTTCATATCTTGGTTCGTTATAGTTTTGGAGATACATTATGTTCAATTTAGGGTTTTTAACTAGTCCTAAAACTAGTTCGAAACAAGTCGTCTTGGTATTTTCACTCCCAATTTTTTTCGGCTTGGTTTTAGGTTCTGAAATTTTTACAGTACGAAGTAGAAATAGTGAATTATCTTGTGTACAAATTTCATCCCTTATTCATTGTACTCTAAAATTTATTCCCTGAGGAAATTAGGGTTTTTGGTTGGTCCAGATTTCAGTCTAAAACAAGTGTTCTTGGGAAAAATGTTATATATGAAGCTACAAACCTCCAAATTGAGTGAGACCTATTCCATTGGTCAGGTTATGAACCTATGTTGTACTGGTACAAATTTAAATTTCCTAAATGAAGACAATGACACGTGGAAGTCCGTACAATTCGCTCTCCTGAAAGGGGAAAAAACAACAGATCTTGGGAAATTTATCATGAAATTCTATTGGAGAATCCAATCTTGGTATAACCCGTGGGGTTGGAAATAAGACACATAAGGATACCTCAAGTAGAAATTTTAGACTCATAAGGGTTGAAATTGCAGATCTACAACAGAAGAAAGGTCAGCTAGCAGAACAGTCTCCAAATCAGGGTTTTAAAAGGTGCGTTTTGTTTTTGGGAAATTTGCATATCTTTTGACTAGAAGATCCAATTAGGGTGATTCAAAAAGTGGAATAAAGTGGGATAAAAGGAGTATCACATAAATTTGGGATAATATTAGGGTTTTTTTAGGTACATACATCTTCCAACGTCTTTAAATGTAGGAGCTGTCGTTACTTGTTAACGCTACAATCCGGGGTTTGTGTGGTTCTTCCACGTACCTAGAGTATATAAGAAGGCCCCTTTCGTATGGTTGTGCATTAGAAAACACTAATACAGATTTGAGATCCCAAGTACTTAACGTATATCGGGAGACCCCCTAGAATCCTGAGACCAACTGAGTAAACCATTTGGCAGTCTTTTTTCTATAGTACATCAAGAACAACACTCATGGAGATCACTCTCTAGTACCTAGGTAGTCGAATATTACAAACAAGGGCATGGTCAAGCCTCATTAGTTAGTTCCCTGAAATATTGGGCCAAGTACTATTGTTGGAACCTGCACATATATCATAGATCTATAGCACATGACACTCCCTTATATGTGAGGAACTCTGACTAAGCCAATTAATAATTCCTACCTTGCAATGATACTTGGCCAACATGCCACCAAAAAAGGGAAATTATACACTAAATAAGCCCTCAGACATTCCTATTTCGACTCTTGATGAAGGTGAAGAAATGTGAAAGGACATTGATGATTTACAATAGAAGGCAGTAACAAAATATGAGCTACAAAGGATGAGGGATTCAACTGAAGGTAAGATAGAAGCGATGATGGATACTGAGATGGATGGATTAAAAGATGAGGTCATGGAAGGGTTGACAATTTTTCTAATAGAGAGGCCACCTGAAAGTGACAATGTACCCCATGAAATTCATGATGAGGACACAAGGAATATGAATCAAGATTTGAGAAACTCCAAATTTGGGTTGAAGACCAACCACTTTACTAAGATCGATATGAGAAAGTTTGATGGCAAGGATCCAATCACATGGATACTCTAGATGGAGCAGTTCTTTGATCTACATGATGTACCTCAAGAACGAAAGGTATGAATTGTGTCCTTATATTTAAAACCTAATCAGTTTGTGTGGTATTGATAGATTTGTTCTCTCAAATCACTTTTCACTTGGACAAATTTCACGGAAGAAATGATAGAACACTATTAGGATACACGGTGAAATACCTTCTTCATCCAATTGATAAATCTCAAACAAAAGGGTTCATTTGAGGAGCACATTGAGAACTTCCAAAGATTGAATATAAAGGTAACATATATTCCATATGAGCACTTGATTGATGTCTTCATAGGAACTTTAAAGGATAACATTCAACATGAGGTTCACCTTTGGGAACCCAAATCATTGGAGAATGCATTCAGGGTGGTGAGAAATGTTGAAAGTAAAAATTTGGCTATGACTACTAGAAGGACCACCCCTAACATCTATCGAGAGAATAATGTTCCTTCTTTTAAACCACCTCAACTTACAAGGTTAACACATCAACAATTGGAGGAAAGAAAAGAAAAAGGTTTATGCTTTAATTATGACAACAAGTACAATAAGGGACATAAATGTGGTGAGAAGAAATTATTCTACATAGATTGTGAAGAGGAAGGAGAACAAGAACCATCTCAAGATGAATATGTAGAAGAGATTTATTCTGAAGATATGTAGACTCCCACCATATCATGTCATGCATTGGATGGAGTTAACACTCCTCAAACCCTCAATATCGAAGGATATATCAAAAAGAAAAAGGTAATAGTGCTAATTGATTATGGTAGTACTCATAATTTCATTCATTGCAAATTAGCCAAAGATCTCAATTGCTATATATATCCAACGTCGAAGTTTCAAGTAATGATTGCAAATGGAGGAACTATCAATTTCTTAGGAAAATTCCATAAGATCAATCTTACTATGGGGGAATATGTAATGAATAGTCCAATGATTTCTATACCCATGGGTGGTGCTGATGTTGTACTAGGGGTCTAATGGTTACAATCATTGGGAACCATGGATTTTAATTTTCAAGAACGTTTCATGAAAATTTCATTAGAAGGAAAGGAATTTGAGTTAAAGGTTACCACAGGGAAACCTAGTAAGGTGGTAAGCTCTAATGGCGTGACAAAATGATTGAAAAAGGGGCATCAGGTTGTAATTGTACAACCATGCTCACTAGATGTTCAAACATCTAAGCCATATATTCCCTATATATCCAAGGGATAATTGATAGGCATTACAAAGTATTTGAAGATATTCATGGAGGTCTTCCACCCACTTGCGACCATGATCATGCTATTCACTTAATTCCTGAGAGTGATCCTCCTAACATCAGGCCTTATAGATACCCTTATGCCCAGAAGAGTGAAAATGAGTGTATGGTTGAATAAATGTCAGTGGATGGAATTATTATACCTAGCCAAAGTTCTTACTCTGCACTGGTGGTAATGGTACTCAATAAAGAGGGCTCATGGCATATGTGTCCATATTATAGAAAGCTCAACAAGATCACCATTAAAGATAAGTTTCCCATTCCCATCATTGATGAATTGTTAGATGAACTACATGGAGAAATCTACTTCACAAAGTTCTCCATTTAGGGTATCATCAGATTAGAATGAATGAAGAAGATATCCCGAACACAACATTCATAACTCATGAAGGCCATTATGAATTTTTGGTCACGCCTTTTGGCCTTACGAATGCACCTTCCACATTCCAAGGGTTGATGAATTCCATTTTCAATCCCTTCATTAAATAATTTGTGTTAGTATTTTTTGATGATATACTAATCTATAACAAGTCTTGGGAAGATCATGTTCAACATGTTGAAAGGGTGCTACAACTACTAAAGGACCAACAACTATATTCCAAACCGTACAAATGTTTCTTTGGGGTCATATTGTATCTCATGAACGTGTCAAGGTAGACCCTAACAAGATTAAATCCATGATGGACTGGTCGAGTCCCAAAACATTGAAGAATCTTAGAGGATTTTTGGGTTTGACAGGTTACTACCGCAAGTTTGTTCATAACCATGGAAGAATAGCAGCACCTTTAACTACATTGACTAAGAAGGATGAATTTTCATGGACTCTAGAGGAAGCTCAAGTTTTTGAAAAACTTAAAGAGGCAATGTGAAAAACTCTCGTCTTGACGACACCAATCTTCACAAAAACCTTTATTTTGGAATTTGATGCCTCAGGAAATGGCATTGGTGTTGTTCTAATGTAAGAAGGAAGGCCCCTTTCTTTTGAAAGTCGGCCACTCAAGGGAAAGGACTTACACAAACCCATTTATGAGAAGGAAATGATGGCAATACTACATGCATTGAAGCAATGACACCCTTACCTAATAGGTAGGCACTTCAAGGTAAAAATAGATCATGAAAGTCTTAAATACTTCTTGGAACAATGACTATCTTCAAAAGAGAAACAAAAATGGGTGACCAAGATGTTGGGTTATTGATCAGGGGATCAAATTTTGCTCAATTTTCAAAGTGCTCGGATTGAGATGAAAACAGTGCCATTGCGTCCGTCTTGTTTTCCTGATTCCGACGCTATATTTATTTTCGCGAACAGAGTCCGTATGGAGGAGATATCGCGATTTGACCGCGAACTCAAACATGGAAAAATTTGGATGTTGACTGTACCTGTCCGTACAGTCCGTACGGACATGTGGAGGGCCGTACCATCATGATGACGTGGCGTATTAATGATGTGGCACAATCTGATTGGATGTTCGTTGACCAGTGATGTGATGACACGTGTCACTATGTGGTTGGCCTATATATTTGTGTTTGTATAAAATGGTTTGGAGGCCGCGGGGTTCGACCCCCGGACCTCCCCAAACTCCAAAGTTTTCATAACACTACGCTAGCCAACATACCCGTACTTGTTCCTTGTTAACAATATGTAATTGCATATATTTAACGTTGATATTTGTGTAAAAGAAAAAGGGGGTCGGGCCAGGGCTAAGCCCCGACCCGTGGGCACATTATAACACATATGACCCGAGTTATCCGCCCGACTTTTGGCGCGCATTTACATTGTAATATGGTTGCAATGTATTACACATACATTGTATTGTTATATTGTATGAACCGTGTATTAAAAACGCGCGCGGGAAATATATACTCAGTGTATTATATTGTGGGCGCGGGTTTTATTAAAACCTTTTGGTTATATGTGGTATGCCACATGCCCGTGGTTCGGAGTGCGCGGTTTAATCCGTTGCACGGTTTTTAAACGGACCAATGACTTTTATGCCCAGCCTATGGTCGCGTGGGTTATATGACCAAGTGCCGAGGCAGTTAGGGGCTGGAGGCACCCTAACCGTTCTACGGTTTGGACCGGTGCGCGGTTGCGTACGGGTCTTGGTTTTCACGCTTAAATGAGCGTGTGTGCTAGGTTTGAAGCACAAGGGGTGCAGATTGTAGAACTAGAGACATCATAGTTGAAGGGGAGAACTTCAAGGAGGCTATCTTCTTCATTTTTCGACCGTTTCAGGTGCCGAAAGAGCCCAAACAGGGGTTTTGGGACGCTGCGGAGCCATTGAAGCAGTCAGTTTGTTGATTTGAGCACTGTAAGACATGTTTTTAAGCAATTTGAGAAATTTAATATAAAAGATCCATTTGGAGGCTGGACCAGGAGATGTAGCCCAGAGTGGGGTGAACTCCTTTATCAAGTTGCTGTGTTTATTTCTGATGTTCAATGATTTATGCTGCTGTCCATGTTTATTTCTACATAAGTAATCCTTTATTATGTGTTGCAAATTGATCCTGTTGCATTAAACACATAACATTTCACTTGCAATTAATTTAATCAAGTTTATCAAGTCTTCTTCATTTTTAGATCAAGTTGGTATCAGAGCAA
>ML780725.1:409481-419543 GCA_009831015.1 Picea engelmannii
TAAGCCCCGACCCGTGGGCACATTATAACACATATGACCCGAGTTATCCGCCCGACTTTTGGCGCGCATTTACATTGTAATATGGTTGCAATGTATTACACATACATTGTATTGTTATATTGTATGAACCATGTATTAAAAACACGTGCGGGAAATATATATTCAGTGTATTATATTGTGGGTGCGGGTTTTATTAAAACCTTTTGGTTATATGTGGTATGCCACATGCCCGTGGTTCGGAGCGCGCGGTTTAATCCGTTGCACGGTTTTTAAACGGACCAACGACTTTTATGCCCAGCCTATGGTCGCGTGGGTTATATGACCAAGTGCCGAGGCGGTTAGGGGCTGGAGGCGCCCTAACCGTTCTACGGTTTGGACCGGCGCACGGTTGCGTACGGGTCTTGGTTTTCACGCTTAAATGAGCGTGTGTGCCAGGTTTGAAGCACAAGGGGTGCAGATTGTAGAACCATAGACAACATAGTTGAAGGGGAGAACTTCAAGGAGGCTATCTTCTTCATTTTTCGACCGTTTCAGGTGCCGAAAGAGCCCAGACAGGGGTTTTGGGACGCTGCGGAGCCATTGAAGCAGTCAGTTTGTTGATTTGAGCAATGTAAGACATTTTTTTAAGCACTTTGAGCAATTTAATATAAAAGATCCATTTGGAGGCTGGACCAGGAGATGTAGCCCGGAGTGGGGTGAACTCCTTTATCAAGTTGCTGTGTTTATGTCTGATGTTCAATGATTTATGCTGCTGTCCATGTTTATTTCTACATAAGTAATCCTTTATTATGTGTTGCAAATTGATCTTGTTGCATTAAACACATAACATTTCACTTGCAATTAATTTAATCAAGTTTATCAAGTCTTCTTCATTTTTAGATCAGTTATGAATTTGAAATCATATACAAAAAGGGGAAGCAAAATGTTGTGACAGATGCACTCTCAAGAAAGGATGAAGATGTTGAGGCATTTTTCTATGCTATCTCTATAATCCAACCTAATTGGATAACATAAGCAAGGGATGAATGGAAGAATGATGAAGAAGTGTGGACTCTCATTCAAAAGTTGCATAGGATTCCCGTGCATCCGATACATTTACATGGAAAAATGATTCACTATGGTACAAATATCACTTATATTTATGTGAGAACTTCCAACTCAAACAAAAGGTACTTTTGGAATTTCACACCTCTCCGGTAGGAGGGAACTCAAGAGTTTTGAAAACCTATCACATGGTCAAGAGGGATTTTTTTTGGGATGGCCTTAAAACTGATGTTCAAAGGTTTGTGGCAGAATGTTTGGTTTTCCAATAAAATAAGGTGGAAACAGTTAAGACCCAAGGTCTTTTACAACCATTATCCATTCCAAGTCAGTGTTGGGAGGAGGTTTCCATGGATTTCATCACAACGTTACCAAAGTTTGAAGGAAAGAGTGTCATCATGGTGATTGTTGATATAATTACCAAGTATGCACACTTTTGTTCTCTCTCTCATCCTTTCAAATCCAATACAGTGGCTACCGCATTCACAGAGACAATTCAAAAGCTACATGGAAGCCTAAAGATTGTTGTAAGTGACAGAGATCCCGTCTTCAATGGACATTTTTGGACATAATTTTTTTCTTGTTTTGGTACTCAATTGGATCATAGCTCATCTTATCATCCTCAATTTGATGGACAAACTGATATATTGAACAAATTTATGGAAGAATACCTTCGTTTCTTTGTCTCTGATAAACAAACACAATGGTTCAAGCGGTTGACATCGACATAATGGTGGTATAAAATTTCCTTTCATATTGCAACAAAAATGACACCATTTATGGTGCTTTATGGATATCACCCACCATCCATCACTTTTTCTCTAAAATAAAAATCTAAGGTTCAAGTAGTGGAAGATCACATTGAGCATCAACAATAAGTTCTCCAAATCTTAAAGGACAACCTGACCATGGCACAAAATTGCATGAAACAAAAAGCATATCAACATCATAGTGAAATAAGTTTTGAAGTAGGGGATCGGGTATTTTTAAGACTACAACCATACAACCATATGTCCCTCAAGCAAGCTAATAAGGATATTAAATTATCATTGAAGTACTATGGCCCTTATAAGGTGTTGCAAAATATTGGTACTATGGCATACAAATTGGAGCTGCCTGCATCTTTGCGAGTACACCCTGTTTTCCATGTTTCATGCTTAAAGAAGGTTATAGGTGACAAGATCCCAGTTCAAAATATATTTCCAAAACTTGATGAGGAAGGAAAAATCATATTGGATCATGAAGCTATCACTGACACAATAATTTTCCAGCTGAGGAACAGATCAATTTTAGAGTATCTCATTAAGTGGAAGAAACTACCTGCTGAAGATTCCACGTGGGAAGATGAGTCTTTTATACAAAATCATCAAGAAATACTCAAGTGTTGAGGACAACACTTGTCTGAAGGGAAGGGGCATGTTAAGCCCTAATTCGTGGCACATTACCCCTTAATTGGGGCATATTACATTAGTATTTTTATTTTACTTATGTCGGCTTGGGTCCATTAGTTGTAATTGTACCTCCTAGTCTCCTATATATACCAAAGAGACATTTTCATTTGAAATCATCTTGTAATTGTGATTTCATATGATGCATAAAGAGGTTTCCCCCTTGAAGAGGCTTATTATCTGAATTTCTCTCTTTGTCAAGGCGTTGAGTACATATTCTGAGGTTTTTATGCTATTTTGATATTTGGTTCTTAATATTGCCCCTCTACTTGGAGCGAAGTTTTGGAGAATCCCTCACACCTTATATCCCATATCAATCCCATGCTTTGTGTGGACACACCGAATAATTATATCAGTCGATAGAGATGGATACACATGAGATTCATTTTGATCACTAGACAAAGTGAGAAACCTTGGAGAACACACCCTCAGCTAAGATGAATCTTGTAACCCTTGATTCATTATTCCATGTGGGATGAGTTGTTAGTGGAAGGATGGGTTAAGGGAGATGCGTCAATCTATAATTAATACCAACTCAAAAATAGCACGTCTATGGACTACAAATCCACTTGCTCATGTGAGGAGTTGAAGCAAGGAGGTCCCATAATGGGAATGCGGTACAAGTGCATAGGTACGATTGGAGAGAAGGGAGGTTGAAAGAGAAGGTGGAATGAGAGACAATTTCATTGTCAACCCATTGATGGTTTATGTCAGGAAAAACAATGGGCTGCCAAGAGTGGATCCTAGCCACCTAAATCAGCCATACTCTTAGGATTATATTGATTTTAAGAGAGAAAAAATGTTATTGATTTTGCAGAAGCTTTTGATGATCATCTCTTTATTAATGAAAAAGGTACGCATTTTAATACTATTTTGGAATATGCACCTTCACAACGAGTCCCTAAGTCATGGACCAAAAAAAAAGGATGGTAGAGAAGGAGCAATATTCAAACTTATATATGGGTTTGTTGACTTTTACTTTGGAGAATTCAGAAACAAAAAATATTTGGAGTTTTTAGAGTTGCTGGAGAAGACTGGTTCAACATCGGATGTTCAATGTACTTACAAGAAATTAGCCAAGAAATGACATCCAGACAAGCTCAAAACATGAGCATTGGGATGATGCTCCAGAGAACATTGATGAATTAAAGGCAATGTTTTTGAACATTGTAAATAATGGTTATTATAAACCAAGAAACAATAATAAGATATTAAATTCTTGACTAAACATAAATGTCGATGGGTTGAAGAAGGCATATGTGAGGATGGCACCAGATTATGATACCTTGGACATAGTTGTGAACTGCGAACAAATCATGGTACTGAGAAGAGGAGCGATGGAAGAGGTCGCTTAGACCATCGTGGCGATTGGCGAGGAGCCTAAGGATGTGAAGGGGAAACCTATAATAAGGTTACATAGTTTTTTGATTGCATTTTGAATTGTTTTGTTAAACAATTTGATAGGATGTTTGGAGATGGCGGGGAAAATTATATGCTAATATAGAACCCATAAATGTGATGGTAAATAATCTTTCACCATGGTAATTTTATATATACTTTTTAAATTTCCTTGGAGTTTGTGTAGAGGTACATGTTGATTCTAGTCAACTCAATGTGTGCTCCATTGTTATATTTGACCAATCTGACAATTTCCCGATGAAGTGTGGAAAATCCAAAGTGAATGTTTTGGAATCATAATTTTTTTTTTATTGAGCCTAACCAACTCAATAGGAAGTGTAATGGTTTTGTTAGAGTTGGCTACTTAAAAAATTGTAGGTGAATCCAAGACAATGAAAGATGTAGATGAAGACTCCAAACATGTGAACAATTGCATAGGTAGAAGATCTTTTGTTGATGAGTTGAAGTCCTTCTTGACAATTTTTGTGATGTAAAATCATTCCTTAGAATTCTTTGTAAAGGGAAGTTGTTGGAATGATAAGAAAGAAGAAAATAGGTGTTATTATGGAACAACAAAGAGATCAATCCAAGGGAAGTTTGTGACAATGGCATTTGTGCGAAATAAGTAGAAGTGCAAAAGGAACAATATGATTATGGAAAAATGAGGTAAATTGTGAATTGAGACGTTGAATAAAACAAAATCATGACCATTTGTTAATCCGAGTCACACATTGTTTTTTTTAGTAAGTCTATGATGTATTGGATATTATGATGTATTTTTCCTAGAAATGTTTGATTATGTACATGGTATCTCCATGATATGGAGTTTGTAATGTATGTACCTATGTTTATGTAACATGTAAAGGGGATACCATTGGAATACCTGACTAGGCATGCATACCCCTTTGTCATGTATCCCTAGAGTTCATTAACACCTAGAGTGAGCCATGCCATGGCTCAGTTGAATGCTCTATGATTGGACCATTTTGGTTGTGGACTCTGGGAGGTGCCTAGAAAACCATGAGTTTTACATTCAAGGGGAGTTCATCAAGAGGTTAAATGAACCACGTACCTGAAGGACACCCTACTAAACTTGTGGTTGCATCGATTTATGACCCATGCATTCTGATGGATGGTTGTCTCATTATACGGAATTTGATAGTTTGGTGATGCATGATCGAGGTATGAAGAGAAAGTACTAGGTTGGACTAGACATAGACTTTGTTGATTAGTATTTTATTCAATTCAAAGGACTTGGTGATGATGAAGACTTGAACTGACGAATGTAAAGACAAGTAGTCATTAAGGGGGAGTGTTGGGATATGTAACTCCCACTTGTCTCTCGTGTGATCATATTGTGATTATTGAGTTTATTGGTCATTATTAGGTAGAGTTCTAGTCTCTACGAGGAGTTTGTTCCTAGTTTTTAGGAGGTTGTTGAGGCCTAGTTGGTTTGAGAGATTCTCTTCAACTAGTTATCTTCCTATATTGGTGTGAGGTTGAGATATTTGCTCAACCAAGTAGATAATGAAATCAAGGTAGTTATCCTATCTTGAGATTGTGATTGTTTTATTTATATGTACTCTATTCCATAGTTTAAGAGAGCATACACATGCACAATTTTGGTTTGTGTTTAATAATGATGTCTACTCTCCCATTTCCCAATAAGTGACAAGGTAGAGTTGTAACTATAGATGAAAAAAGTGTTATTGTGATAAAACTACAGAGTATGGGCTATGCAACAATCTAATCCATGGAAAGGTAGAAAATTGTACCAATATTTTAATAAATTTGAGGAATTACATATATCACAAAAAAACTAGGGTGATTGGAGACAACACCAACGTCGTAGATGATGAGAAGTGGTATTGTTTATCTAGTGAGGCCAAGAAGAATGTTAGAGACATCACTGAATTATATATGGATGATATTAGGTAGTGTTATCACATATTCTTACAGGAGGATGTTTTTCCTTTGGATTTGGCCCTTGGGTGACAAAATGCGAAAGAAGGGGGATTAAAATCCCACAAATGCGTGTCATCCAAAGTCGGGGAGCATTGTGCTAGGGCGCACACATATCAGAGGGGAGATAGTGCTCGCTAAGCTCCAGTTCGGGAGTTCAGGAATTTTGAAGTGAGGAAGGCGCAAACCCCACCGAGTCCCGAAATGCGAAGTAGATCTGGGCCGTCCAAACCAGAGGGGCATGTGGCGCCAGAATCGACAAATTCATGATTTTGCAAATTAGAAGTTTTATAGGAAGGAGCGTCTCGACTCCCTGGGAAGTGAAGTCCTGAAGCGCCTGTGGAGATAAGCGATGGGTCATGGCCCGAGGTCGCATACAAGAAGAGTGCGGTGGGAAGAATCTGGCACTCGAAATGTTGGAAGCATGAAGGAGGGTGGAAATTTCGCAGGAGCTGCGCTGAAGGCCGAAGACCCACGTTGTAGTTGCAGAATGAAACCGCCGTCATGATTTCCAGGTGCCCAGTTGACTCGTGCCCGTCCTGGTCTCAATGAAGCAGTTAGTGAAAGTAGGGGTGGTGGTTGAAACATTGTCTCCCCCATGAATGAAAGATCAGAACGATCGGACAACTCAGGCAGTCTGATCTTGCGTCTGACATAAAAAATGCATATGCAGTCTGAGCGAGAAGACACAAATGTATGGCATTATATGAGAAGCTCGATCACGCCTCTGCTGGGTGAATTTTTGAGTATATGTATGTAGTTTTGATATTTTTTTAGGGTTGATGGTTGAGCTAGGCTCCCGTATTGTAAAATTTTAATGAAACACTCTGGTTATGTGGTTATGTAATTTGACGTGAGACTTCTTGTTTAATGAAAGTCAACTTCCTTTTCCATCTGGTTTGCCTCTCATAATGAAGTGTCCATGATTGAAGGATTCACATGGTTTGTTATGGTTGTGTTGTGATGTATTTTTTATTGCAGTTTCGTTTTAACGATCTTCAGTTTCCTAAAACTTTGAATCCAAGAGGATCTTGTTTTCTAAGATTTTATTCCTTAGGCTACTGGAAGACCAAATGTACATAGCAGACCTCTACATTCTCCTCACCATTTCTTCCTCCTACTCACCCTTACTACAACTTACTGGCCGAAGTTAATCAATACCTCACTTGCTTGTGCATGCTGGTCCAATTTTCTGAGTTAAAATGATATTCTCTTGAGTCTGTGCCCATTTGACCTCTTAGAATTTATTCATTGTGACATATAACCTGATGGGTACTGGGCTTACCTTCTCATAAATGAGAGGGTGACTTCTAGTGCTAACATTTCTGGTGCCGTTGCCGGGGAACGAATTGAATACCTTTCCCTGGGTAGAACGACAATAAACTTTTGATTTTGAAGGTGCATCAAATATCAGAACCTTTGAAGATTGCGCTTTCACTTGGCGAATCCACTGTGGCGACTCCACTGTTTCAGTGAGGCTCCTTCTAGCTACACCTGAAGTTCCCTAGGAGAACACAACGATTAGATCTGGTCTTTGATGGTGAACACAAGCCAGACACACTCATTCTGCACATCATTCACTTGGCGACTCCATGGTTGAAGAATTGATTGGCGACTCCACTGGTTCGAAATGGAATTTTTTTTGGCTCAGAGGTTTGCTCCTTTTAATTTTTCTACTATTCCTAGTTTTCCTAATGTCATTCCTACTCCGGAGGAGTGGGTTGATTTTTTCCCCTTATTTAAAGAACATAGAGATGACAACCCTGCCGAGCATCTTCGTGAGTTTCATGAACTCATGCATCAATGGGAGATACATTATGAGGATGTATTAATGAAGACGTTCATGTTCTCATTATATGAGGATGCTCGTGAGTGGTATCGATCCTTGCCCCCTGCTAGCATCTCCTCACTGGGAGAATTTCATGCATCCTTCAATAGGCATTGTTAAAAGTTTTATTCCTATGAGTTTATTTGTCATAATTGTCGTGAGGAATATGAAGACAATGATCAAGATATGGCTGGTTCTAATTAAATCTGTGAGGATGAAGACCATGAGGAGGAAGAATATGCTTTGGGTGAGCTGATGGAGCTGGTAAAATCACTTTCTGCAAGAATGGAAAAATTGGAGGCAGATTGTGCTTGCTGCTCTTACGAAGGAGATGCAGAGGATATTTCAGTCCTTGAAATGAATGTTTTTGGTAGCCTTGCTTATGATGCAAAAGTGATTTCAAAAACTGACCAAGAGCAACCAACTTTTGATGAATATCCCAATGAAGAAGAGGAATAGCCAGAGGGACAATTTATCTTCTGTATAGAGCCTATCAGTGAGAAACCATCACCCGAGACCAATCAACCTGCATTGAATGTTCACCGACTTGTGCTTACCAACGATATTCAGCCCTGTGTGAGTGGTTGTGGAGTAGATCGGGCTATCTATTAAATATTTGTTGGAGTTTCCCACTCATTCTATGAGTCTGTCAGTGAGTACTTGGAGTGGCATTTCCTTCATATCTTGGAGCCACCCAAATTTATCTCAACTTTAGCCTTTGGAGAGAAGCTGAAGGATGTAACCGTTTTGCTGTCACGGTTGCATTATCTGCTATTGATCATAGACAGAGAAAAATACCTTCTAGTCAGGAAGTTACTTGCATGGCTATGGTGGAAATTTGGTTTCACCTAGCACCATGTAAAAATTAAATTAGTTTAGGACTGTACATAAATAAGCTCCTTGGAGCATGTGTGTTTATTTTTGTTTTTACTTATCGGCCTATATTCCTCAGCAGGGTGTTTTGAGCTTGACTCCATAGCCCAATACAGAAGGCAATTGGAACTACAAAAGGAGTTCTTAGAGCCTCGTAGGGAGGACTCTATCCCCCATGGAGCCTAATGTTATCACATATTCTTGAAAGGGGATGTTTTTCCTTTGGAGTTGGCCCTTGGGTGACAAAATGCAAAAGAAGGGGGCTTAAAAACCCACAAATGTGTGTCATCCAAAGTTGGGGCGCGTTGTGCTAAGGCACACACACATTGGAGGGGAGCTAGCGCTTGCTAAGCTCCAGTTCGGGAGTTTGGGAATTTTGAAGTGAGGAAGGCGCAACCCCCCCCCCGAGTCTCGAAATTAAAAGTAGATATGGGCCATCCAAACCAGAGGGGCACGTGGTGCCAGAATCGACAGATTCATGATTTATGAGTTAAAACGATATTCTCTTGAGTCTGCGCCCATTTGACCTCTTAGAATTTATTCATTGTGACATATAACCTGATGGGTACTGGGCTTACCTTCTCTGCAATCAAAGGGTGAATTCTAGTGCTAACAGGTAGCATGCATACTACTTGAAAGCATGATCTATGAGTCTGTACATGTTGTTGTTAAATACTATGATGAGCACAACAAATAAATCATCAGTGCTCTAGTCAGATCATTCCATATAGATTAAGAAAGCACTAGAGGATGATTTCCAATGGTTTTATACCAAAGGATGTTTGCTCACTAAGGATATTGGGGACTAATTTGAATGCCCCATGTATTCATACATTCAAGCGTGGGATTTTCTAGTCCACCACACAAAAATAAAATTGAAAGTGTAATGTTTTAAATTTGTTCACAGGTTTGGTGATGCACAATAAACAATAATGAGGAATTGGTGCTTCTATTACTTTATAGAGAAGCGTGTGAATATAAAAATTTGTAAACAAAATGTTTTTGATTTTGTAACAACATGATAATCATATCTTGGTGCGTATACATATGTGTAATGAACTAGTGCATACTATTTAATTATACACACTGAAATCTTATTTTGTAAAAAATATTTCATAATTTTTATATCTGATGATTCATGTATTTTTTTTTTTATAGAATATGGATGATATAAGTTCAAGGAAAATAACTTATTGCATACATCACGATGGTAGTGTTGGGTATGTGTTATATTGTTTTCATATGTGTGGGGGGGTGCGTCATATTTGATGACAACGTCTGACAATCCAATCACTTGTCGGTGTATGCCTATGCCAGGCACCGATGGAGGGGGGGGGTCTCAGTGGGGGTGTTAATCCCTAATATTGGACCATTACCCCTTAATTGGGGCATATTATATTAGTAATGTTATTTTATTTATGTCGGCTTTAGGCCATTAGTTGTAATTATACCTCCTAGTCTCCTATATATACCAAGGAGACATTTTCATTTTGAATCATCTTGTACTTGAAC
>ML780725.1:422972-434427 GCA_009831015.1 Picea engelmannii
TTTAATGACACTAACTAAGAAGGATGCATTTTCATGGACTCTAGAGGCAACTAAAGCTTTTGAACAACTTAAAGAGGTGATGTGTAAAGCTCCTGTCTTGACCACTCCAGACTTCACAAAAACCTTTATTATGGAATGTGATGTCTCAAGAAATGGAATTGGTGCTGTCCTAATGCAAGAAGGAAGGCCCCTGACTTTTGAAAGTCCAACACTCAAGGGAAAGGACTTACACAAACCCATGAAAGAGTAATGTTTTAAATTTGTTCACAGGTTTGGTGATGCACAATAAACAATAATGAGGAATTGGTGATTCTATTACTTTATAGAGAAGCGTGTGAATATAAAAATTTGTAAAAAAAATGTTTTTGATTTCGTAACAACATGATAACCATATCTCGGTGCATATACATATGTGTAATGCACTAGTGCATACTATTAATTATACACACTGAAATCTTATTTTGTAAAAAATATTTCAAAATTTCTATATCTGATGATTTATGTATTTCTTTTTTATAGAATATGGATGATATAAGTTCAAGGAAAACAACTTATTGGATACATCACAATGGTAGTGTTGGGTATGTGTTATATTATTTGCATATGTGTGGGGGGGTGTTGAGCCCGAGATATGATCATCTTCATGATGTTATTATACACTTTTTGCCATATGTATATATGCGTTTTTTATCTTTCAAAGGAGCTTTTTGAAGAATTTTATGGTAAAATGATACAATCGACATGAGGTACGTATAATTCGTGTTTTGTGATCCAATCAAGTTTAATTTATCATATTTTATGGTTTCCGAGAGTTAATTCATGTTTTTCTACTGTTACAGGGCAAAACGCACCATGTTTCTTGCTCCGACACTTGTTCCGGCACTTGATCCAACACTTGTTCCAGTACTTGATCCGACACTTGTTCCGACACCCAGTATTGCACAAAAACGCAAGGCAAGTTGGCGGTTATGGTATTGGTGGCCAGTGGTGGAAAAATCGAGCACATGGGTTTTGTTTGTCATAGCCCCCTCCAGCTACTAAGCTCAAGACAACTCGATTTTAGTTGTCCAAAGAGGGCGCTTATTGGGTTCCTCCATTTTGTTAGTTATTGATGCATTTAATGCAATTTTCCTGTACATGCATGTTTTATGTTTTAATTAGCTAGTTGTGATTTAATTGTTTATTGTTCTTTTGCAGGTTAGTGTGATGGATTATGTTAGCATGAATTAGTTTTGTAGGCTAGGAATATACTTGCAAGTCTCTACACTAACTCCATATGCATCTAGATATCATATTACACTTTTATTTATTTTCTTACAGTGAAGTTTAAAACAAAGTTATTTTTAGAATAAAACAGAGTTCTATTTGGGTTTCATTTGATAGAGATCTTTGATGGATAGATAGAATTAGTTCCAGTTTCTAGTCATAGCTTGCTTACTTAAGTTTATATAGATTTCATTTAATTAGTTGTTGGTTAAATTAGATTGTCAATTTACTTTTTAATATCATGCTTTAAATTTCTGTTTTTTATTATTTCTTTATGTTAGTTTGAATGGCTAGAATAGACATAGTGTAGTTTTATTTCATGCAATTTCCTTTCATAGATTAAAATGCAATTAAATTCCTTAGTTAGATAATGATGATCTCGTTGTGATGTTGATGGTTTGTACATGAATATGCAGGGTTTTAACATTACTTTTATCATGGCTAAGTTTTCATTGGAATGTTTACTTCACACCTTTCATTTTGCCATTGAAATTAGTATTGAGCTTATACCATTAGAACTATCCTTTGTTGTCAAATGTCATCGAGATATCATCCGTCACCACCGAAGGCATTCACACAACCACCAACATTACATTTGAGTGTTTCATAGGTTAAAGTTAGTTTCTTGCTTTCATAAGTTAGAAAAGATAGTTTCTTGTTTTCATAAGTTTAGTTGATAGTCTTTCTTGCTTTCAATAGACTAGATTTCCTTTCATGCATTGCATTGAGCATTTAAATTTCCTTTCACACAAGAGAAATAGTTTTGCATTAGGCATTTAGTCCACTTGCCTCTTAGGCTAGGTAGTTGTTCAATGAGAAGTCTTTGCTTACTTGTCTTTTGCTTGCTTGTCTATTTTCTTTAATAGGTTAGTTAGGTGCTTTTGCYTGCTTGTCTATTTTCTTTAGTAGGGTAGTTAGGTGTTTTTGCTTTCTTGTCTATTTGCTTTAATAGGTTAGATAGGTGCTTTTGCTTACTTTCTTATGCATTTTCTTTGATAGGGTAGTTGCTCATTGAATGTAGGTTGGCAAGTTAAAGGTAGTTTGCTTTCATCATTTGCTTAGTATGCTTAGTAGTTTACTGTCATTAACTAGTTTGCTTTACATAGAGTTTTCATTTGCTTTCTTAGGAACTATCCATCAGTCCTTGGCCCAAAAGTACTTAGGTTACCTAGTTTCAATTTGATTAGTAGGGTTTGTTCATTAGATAGTTTTGCTTGAGTAGATTAGCCCTAGATAGCTGCTTTCCTTAGTTAGTCTACACTCCTACCAACCTTTTACCTTTGGCATACATTTTGCTACAACTCTAAGTTTACTTACCCCAGGTTGACAATTTAATTGAGGGTAGTTTAATGTCTTTTTTAGTACATATAAAACACCTAACATTTTGGCGCCGTTGCCGGGGAGTTGTCTTAAGGTAAGAAGTAATTAGGAATTAGATCATCCTTAGACCTTAGCATTAGTTTGGTGGTGGGGGAACTTTAAGACGAGAGGTAAGAACCTGCGCATCTGCTATAGCAGGTTCCCCCAAAACCAATAGTAGTTTTTTATTTTTTGTTGCTTTCATGAATAGACCTAGGAATCAAATGGTAGCTTTTTCTTTTTCTTTTTGCTTTCTTTCATGAATGGCCTAGAGACCCACAAGGTAGATACATTAAATCAAAATCAGACCTTTCAACCAAGGTTCCTTCTGATCTTTTTGGGGGAAGGAACGTTTCGCTTATAAAATCCGCAGACCGATACCGAAAAACTAGAGCTAGATCGACTCAAAGAGCTAAAATAATCTCTGAAGGGACTAAAACAGGGAGCACTATAAAACAAGAAATTGAAGCATCAATCATATTAGGACAGGAGGCAAGACCACTCGAGTCTTCCACAAAACCAAACAATACAACCTTTGCTTTTAAACCACCACTAGGGGACTCTAATTTTAAAAATATCATAGAGCCTGAACAAGTGAATATTTTGTTTGGTAGCTCAACCAATGTAATTATCTCTCAAATTGACACAGAAACTTTGGCACCAATAATCTCAACCAGCTCGACTAGAGTCCCAGACATCCAATCAATAGGAAGACCTTTTCATCAAAGGGAAACCTTGTTCTCTTCAAAGATAAAACCACTTAGGTACTCTCTTTTTGGAAACCAAGCCAATATGGATGATCAGGAGGACCATAACAATGTAAGACACAGAGAGGAAGAAGAAACCAAACCGAAACTACCTTCGGGTTTCCGATTTTAGACACCATTCTGAATGTCAACATGAAGAATATTCCTCTCTCAGCACTGCCTACCTTTTATGGTAAAACCAATGAAGATCCAAACACCTTTCTATTTGAATTTGACATCTTGTGTAGGAGCTACAACTATGTACAATATGCCCATAAATTAAAACTCTTTCCTGCCACCCTCAAAGACTCTGCACTAAGATGGTTCATGGGGTTGGGAGAATCCAGTATTAGGTCTTGGGAAGCCATGGAAGACATATTTATCAAGAAGTACCAAGACTACTACAAGACCAAAGAGTCTCGTAATGACATATTTAAAGTCCAATAGTTAGAAGACGAGACCCTTGAAGACTATATGGAAAGATTTGGTTATATCTCCCAGAAGTCAAAATACCATGACCTCCCAGAGGATGTAGTTAGGGCTCTTTTCCTAAAGGAAATTTCAGAGGAATATTTAGAGATGCTTAACCTAATGGCATCAGGTGATATTTCTCATAAACCATTTGCTGAAATATGTGAAATGTGTAAAAACTACTCAAGTAGTAGAGCCAAAACAAGGAAGAATGTTCGAGACCCTTACAATAGAAATTTAAAACCAGTTAGTTCAGGTGGTATTACGAGAGAAGAGATAGGGAACCTTTTAGAAAACTTCAATATAGACATCCTAAGAACAATAGGTTCCCAGTTGGATACCCTTAAACTCAAAAAGAAACAGGAGGAGGAAAATGCAGCAATGAGCACATATTACCCAAGATGCAGGAGGAAGCATTCCTCAAGGGAGTGCCCACTAGATAACATTTCAGTTTGTGGCTTCTGTACAGAAGACCATGTGACTAAAAAATATCCATCATTGCCCGGTTTATTATCCATCTATAGGAGTGGAGATCCTAGGGAGTCTTCTTATGCACCTAGGAGGCCATGGCAGCCTAGGAATCAACCCACATATCCGGATCTACAGTCTCAAGTTCCACCCTATTATCAACAACAAAAGTGGAACTCACCAGGTTGGAAAAACTGGTCTACTCAGTTCCAACATCCTTGGATTCAAGGATGGAGGGGAGGACACAACCAAGGAAATCCTTAAGCTCCACCTATTCCTATGTACAACCATCCTTATTCTTAGTTCTCATCAAACACTCTGCAGGCTTTACCAGGTTTTGTTCCACCACCTTTACCTCCTATCCCACAATAACAACCACTCCAATTTCAAAATGCAAGCTCCCCAAAACTGACACTATTACCGGCACAACCAGTGTCGAATCCCAATAATAAGCCCCCTCAATCTCTTAACAATGTTGAGATGCAGGCCTTCCTGACATATGTTATTACTCCTGTTCCATTACAGGAAATGAAACTAAGATCGGGAAAATTTCTAGATAGGCAAAGACCTTCAGTAGTCATCCATGAAGAAGAAGAAGAAGAAACCACCCAACAACCCACAGATGACACTAGGTGGGAAGATGTTATTATACCGAAGAATCAAGAACCCAAGCTTCCCCAAAATGAACCTTCACAAATTGTGAAGGTCCCTCCTTATCCAGACCGATTGGTAATCGAGAAACCTACCACCCGACCAAAATTTGACATTCTTAATGAATTGAAAAATATTTGTGTCAATATTCCTCTGCTTCAATCCATTAAAGACATTCCAATCTATAGTAAGGTAGTCAAATAATTGTGTATCAAGAAGCCAGGTAGGAAGCAAAAGGACCCTCCTGCAATACATTTGGTAGGAGGACTCTCTGAGTACATATCAGAGCAACCAAAGCTAGCAAAGTATGGGAATCTAGGAAACCCCGTAGTGACTATAACCATTAAGGAGGTCTCCATCGGAAACACTATCATATAACTAGGGGCAACCATCAATGTTATGACCGCTACTACCTTGGAACAATTACAGTTACAACCTCTTCTTCAGCCTACCCCAACCATTTTTGAATTAGCAGATAAGACTAGGGTTATACCTGAAGGGATTTTAGATGATGTCATGGTTACTTTATCCTCATGGGAGTACCCTGTAGATTTTCTTGTCATTCATTCAAAGGATCCTGCCCGAGGCCATCCCGTTATTTTGGAAAGACCTTGGCTAGTCAAAACCAATGCATTTATTGGTTGTAGAGAAGGAGAAATGACCATCTCAAATGGTCTCTCTATCCAGAAGCTCACCATTTACCCTCCAGATCAACATATTATGGAGAATCTATGGTGGCTTGATTTTCCATACGAGAACGAAGACTAGGAAGAACTCGTATTGCCTAGTGACCATGCAAGGGCACTTCGGGAGCATACACCAGAAAATGTGCTAAACCAATTCATTTATGCCATTACATGTGTGTATTTTCCACAGTCTTTTACCCAATTTGAGTACATGTTTGGGGAAGAATTTCATGAACGATTAGATCCATCCATTTTGTCTTCGACATCTTTTATTTTTGAAATAGATGAGTCTGCCATGTCTTATACTATGCCCTATGAGATTAGTCCAGGGGAATTTTTACATATAAACTCCGGGCTAGATACAGACCAACATAAATGGTTAGTAGATATACTTAAAGAACAATCAGGAGCATTTGCCTGGGAATACACTGACATGAAGGGTATACATCCTGACACATGCATCCACCATATATACACCCAGGGGGGAAGTGACACCTGTTAGGCAACCCCAGAGAAGGATGAACCCAACACTCAAAGATATAGTCAAGGAGGAGATTCAAAAGTTGCTAAATGTCGGATTTATCTATCCCATCTACGACAGTAAGTGGGTATCCCCGCTTGTAGTGGTTCCAAATAAAGTGACCGGGAAATAGAGAATTTGTGTTGATTTCTAGGAACTCAATAAGGCCACTCTGAAAGACTACTTTCCTCTTCCTTTCATTGAACAAGTTCTAGATACCTTGTTCGGAAAGAAGTATTTCTCCTTTCTAGATGGGTACAATGGGTACAACCAAATTCTTATAGCACCCGAGGACTAGGACAAGACTACCTTTACTTGTCCTTGGGGCACCTATGCCTATAGGGTCTTACCATTTGGATTGTGTAATGCTCTTGCCACATTTCAACGAGCAGTATTAGGGATATTTTCCGATCTTATTCATGATTGTGTGGAGGTATACATGGATGACTTCACAGTTTATGGAAACACTTACCAGGAAGCCTTAGACAACTTAGAAAAAGTCCTCATCAGATGCCAGGAAATGAACCTATCCCTAAGTCATGAAAAATGCAAAATGTTGCTAACAGAGGGAGTGGTTCTAGGACATCATGTTTCATCTGAAGGAATAAAAGTCGATCCTGCAAATATTGAGGTCATTATTAGACTCCCACCCCCCAAGACTCAGAAAGAGGTGAGAAGCTTTCTTGGACATGCCGGATATTACCGACGGTTTATTGAAAATTTTACAAAGATTACTGCACCTATGTTTGGATTATTGATAAAAGATGTTGATTTTGTTTGGATTGAGCATTGTCAAACTACCTTCGAAACCCTGAAAGCCAAGCTGTCTGTGGCACCAATTCTTAGAGGGACCAATTGGACTCTCCCATTTCATATATCCACTGATGCCTCCGACACCGCAATAGGAGGGGTATTAGGGAAGAAAGAAGACCAACAATCCTATGCCATTTATTTTATAAGCAAGAAATTGTTCCTTGCCGAGTTGAACTACACAGTCACCGAGAAAGAGTTCTTAGCAATTGTTCATGCTATTAACAAGTTTCGTCATTACATTACAGGTTATGAAGTATTTGTACACACTGATCATTCCAACACTAGGTTCCTCATGAATAAACCTATAACTAATGGCCGAGTGACTAGGTGGCTCTTGTTATTACAAGAATTTAATATTAGTGTGCTTGACCGACCTGGAAAGGATAATGTAGTAGCTGAATTTCTTTCCCAAATAAAGAATGAGGATGATGACATACCTGTAGATGATAGTTTCCCAGATGAGCATCTCTTTTCCCTTTCTGTCAATACCCATGGTTTGTAGATATGTCAAACTATCTGGCTACTAGGAAGTTACCGTCTCATTTGTCACCTCATGAAAAGTAGAAAATTATTACACAGAGTGCTAATTACTCTTGGGTTGGTCATGATGTTTTTTCGCACAGGTCCTGATTTGATTATTCATAGATGTGTCCGAGAGGACGAGGTCCTTGAAATACTATGAAGTTGTCATGATGGACCATGTGGTGTCCATTTCTCTGACAAATGCACAACATATAAGGTATTACATTCAGGTTACTATTGGCCTAGCATTTTCAAAGATGCTGCCAAGTATGTGAGAAGTTGTGATAGTTGCCAAAGGATAGGTAGACCTACATCATCTGACGAAATTCCTTTGCAGGCCCAAGTTATGATAGAACCCTTCGAAAAATGGGCCCTCGACTTTGTAGGACCAATTTCACCCATGTCCAGTAGGAAGAATTATATCTTGGTTTGTACAGACTATGTCACCAAATGGGTAGAGGAAAAAGCTCTATTTAGGGCCACAGAGAAGTCTGTTATCAAATTCATCTATGAATACATATTTACCTGCTTCGGTGTCCCTTGTGAAATTGTTACTGACCAAGGCACTCAATTTACTTTCAAGTTGATGAAAGAGCTAATAGAGAAATATGGGATTAAACATTGTAAATCTTCTCCATACCACCCACAAGCCAATGGTCAAGTAGAATCCACAAACAAAGTTCTGGAAGCCATCTTGACCAAGACTGTTCAGTTACATCACTGAGATTGGGCTGATAGGCTCCTAGAGGCTTTGTGGGCATACCGAACTACCTGGAGAAATACCACTGGACGTACCCCTTATGAGCTAGTGTATGGGAAACAAGTACTTTTACCAATAGAATTCCAAGTAAGGACATTCCGTATTGCCACATAATTAGGATTGACCCTGGATGAGGCTCATAAGCAACGATCCCTACAATTGAATGAATTGGATGAGATCAGGCAAGATGCCATCCAACGGACGATAATAGTCCAAAACTAGAGGAGCAAGTGGCATGTCAAGTTTATTAAAAAGAAACACTTCCAACCTGGTGATTGGGCCTTGTTATTTGATTCCTGGTTCAAAACCTTCAAAGGAAAACTTACCACCCGTTGGTTGGGCCCTTATGAGGTAGACACTGTATATGACAATGGAGCTGTAAAAATTAAAACAATTGACAATGGACAAGTCTCCTTTGTGGTAAATGGACACTGACTTAAGTTTTATCATAAGCCCATTTCCAGAGAAGATTTTCTATAGTTCATGTCAGCTGACAAGGCACTGGCCTTAGTAGATGGGGAAGTTCCCCCTTGTTCTTGAAAAAATTTCTGAGTTTCCTACTGTATATATGTAAATAATATTTGTATTTTGTTAATAAGGAAATTCTAGATATTTTTGTAAGTAAATATTTCATCGGGAGTACACAGTTTCAAGGATCTTTCATCAAAACATTGTTATACTTGAATCTTGTGTCTGCTAAAGCATCAAATGAATAGTGACTTACTGTAATTAGTTATGTTTTTGCAAAAATTATCATTTTTAAGGCATTCTAAAGCAGTTGCTCTTGAAACTCTTCACCACTGTATAAGGAAGTGATACCATAACTATCAAGCTTAGAGGTCTCTCATACAATTTTTTCCAAGAACCTGAGTAATTAAGTCAAGTGTCTTTATCAAAGAGTAACAAGGAGGTCTCATTAGCATTTAGTCATGGAAACATCATAATAATCACAAAAGAAGACAATGAGTTGAGCCTAGAGATACCTTTTTGTTCTTTCTCAATGGTACCATCCACTACACACTAAATAGCTTGATTATATCATATCTTTAGATAGGCCATGTCCGCTTAAGTACCCCTTACATCAGGACAACCACTAAACAATATAACAGAAAGTCATCCTCTAACATAAATACCATCCCAAGTGAAAAAAAGAAAAAGAAAGAAAAGTTGTTTCAGAGTTGTTCTCCCATCTTCTTGCATAAGCAATATTATAATAAAATATTAAAGGATGGAGGGCTAGTCTCTGAGGGTTTAAGAGGCTAACCCGCCGGGATACTGAACAGGTCTGCTGGCAACAGGTACTGGCCTGTGGTATGACTAGGTAAACCCGCCGGAGTACTAAACATGCTTGCTGGCAGCGAGACATTCTATCTAACGAGGATGATCATCTAACAAAAGTAAATAATAAATCTAAACTTGTCCTGATGTACGACATTACTTGCAGACAAAGATGACATGACGTATGTGTGGTTTAGCTAAGGTTAATGAATCTCATAAACTTGCCATCGGGGAATGAATCTAATACTATCTTGAAACTCTCTTGCCTACCTCTTCTTATCTAGATATAGGATCTCTTATCCTATAGGTGGGGCCATCTCCTAACTGTCTCATCGGACCAATCTATGAAATTTCATCTTTACACTTGACATACTGTAAATCTTCATCTATTGGGGGATACTGACTAGTTTCCTATACTTTTTATTGTGAGGTGTCACAATACTTAGGTGTGGGGGAGGGGTTCACGAGCTGACAAATGATCATTGCCTAGAGAAAGGAATCTTTGCAAGATTTTTTGTATTATTACCATGATACAGGTTATTACATTGATAGTCATGATTTTTTAAATGCTTAACTCCTGTGTGCTATACATTACTGAACTCATGCTTAACATACCATTATTTATTGTCTATCTTCCATTACAAGCTGCATACTGTAGGCTTGACAATAAATGTTTTATACTTGCTATAACCCATTTTTTTTTTTGACACTATATGTCATATACAAGAAGAATGAGTAAGCATGAGCACTCCGCCTCTGCTCATTAACCACTATGGTCGTCAAAAACACTTCAAAATTGCAGGCCGTCCATTAAAAGAGGCGAAAATGCACTTAACACAGGAGTACCGGATGAGGTGTCGGATGCAATGTCGTTTAAAGTGCTATTTGAAGTGCCATTGCATTGCATACCAGTAACTGTCTTAGATCCCAGAGAACTAGAATTCAATCACATTTAATTAAATTTTTTACAAACATTGATTAAAATATGCCCCATATGATTATGATCAAATGTCCTAGTCAAAAGACTTGGATATTGATCTAAGTACACACCACTCCATTGCTCCCAAGATTTCCATCAAATTCGAATCTCCCACACATGGTAGCTTGCGCGCACATGCGGGCAATGCCCTCCACCATAAGAGCATCCAAAATCGGCCTGGGCACTCTATTGTTTCATTTTACCTTTCCATTTGCTCCGCCCTGCGTTAAGAAATCATGCCCAACCTCTGTCGAATTTTCCCTCTGTTCTAATCACACTCAGACTGTGTTAAACCCGTGCCATTTCTTGGCCTGTTTGCACCCTTGCTTGGTAAAATTTTCCCTCTGTTCCAATTGCACGTAGACTGTGCCCAAATTGTGTCTCTGTGTGGCTCGATTTTTCCCTTGCTTGGTGAATTCAAACCCTGTCACAATGCCCAAGCGATACAAACCCTCCTCCTATGCAGACTTGTTTTCCATTCCATAATTCGCATAGTGTAGGGAAGTGTTCATGCATGCTGGCTGGGGTCCATTTCTGTCGAGTTTGCAGGGCCATGATGATGGTCTTTCTATGCAATTTGCAGTTGGTTTTGATGGCAGGATAGCACATGTAGGGTCTCTCAATTTTGTAGTCATAGAAGAGTTAATTGCTGCTGCAACAAAACTTCCAAGAATAGGAGATAAGTGGTTTAAGAATCATCAATTTCCGCGCTCAAGTTACAACATGGTGTTTAAGGCCGAATTCAAGAGAATTTCAGGAGTGAAAGGGTATGCTAAGGAGTGGATAAAGCCACAATTGGTCAATCCCCTTATCATCATCACACGGTTAATTACATGTGAAGGTAGATACTCCACCTTCAAAGCTTGTCACTTTAGATTGCTGGCTCATTTTCTGTTCAATAAACCTTTAAACTTCCCTTTTTATTTTCTCAAAAGC
>ML780726.1:0-17702 GCA_009831015.1 Picea engelmannii
TTCTCTGAACTTTTGACTTTTCATGATCCCTTCCTGAAGTGGATTGAGAACTCTCCTCAGAGATTGACTTGGCATGATTTTATCTCTCCCACCCGCCTCCATGAGTTAGACTTCGTGATTTACGATGATATGATATATTCTCTAACCCATGTTATTTTTGTGCTTAACTTATCATTTTTTTGGTTTAGGATGAAGCACAAAGGCAGGTATTGTGGGAAGTTGTTGGATTGGTTTCACTAGTCATTTGACTACACTTAGAATCCAGCCAAAAGGTAAGCATAAGTAAGTAGGTAGGCATTTTGACTCCATTGTATATACCATTGAATTGCATACTAGATTAGATTGCTTTCACATTTGTACATATGATTTCTTTTATTTCAGTCTTATATATATGTGTGTGGACTGGGGTGATACCAACACCCCAAATGATTACTAATAGTTGCTATTGAGATCAAACAGGTTACATATTATGCCAGAGATGTTGAGGTTCTCATGCACTCTATTATCACCTAGCCTTGCTAAAACTTTTCCCTTCTCAAAACCCCAGGTCACCAGGGACGTCTCCCTTGGGCCTTACCTTCCTAAAAAGAAAGAACCTTCCCATTGAGGTGACAGTAGTGGGACAGGTTCAGTTACGCCAGTTTGACATCCTTTCATCCATCTTTTACCCTAACTACAAATCTTGCGATAACAAGTTTCTCTATTATCACTTAGCCTTGCTAAACCTTTTTCCTTCTCAAAACCCCAGGTCACCAGGGACGTCTCCCCTGGGCCTTACCTCCCTAAAAAGAAAGAACCTTCCCATTGAGGTGACAATGGTGGGATAGGTTCAATTATGCCAATTTGACATCATTTCATCTATCTTTTACCCTAACTACAAACTGTGCGATAACAAGTTGCATCTCTGATACATTTATGTTATATTATTAGATATCCACGATATCTCTGTGAATTTCTTTAATACATCTCCGCTATCATTTCGTGCCAAAAATAATCTGGATCAGTGGTATCAGAGCATGCTTCTCTTGATTGTTTTTTCAGTGCATGTCCCCGATGAGGTCTAGGTATAGCAAGTTGGGTCTCCATCGTGTCTCTCTTGAAAACAATCACTCTTGAACGCCCAAGAAACCCTCTATGGCGGAAGAAAAGAAAGACAACGGAGAAAAAAATCCTATAAATCTATTGCTTGAGAAATATCTCATGCGACAGAGGGATGAAATGATGGAGAATTTTTCCCACATCCTTCAATGCCTATTGATGGCAATAGACACATATTAATAAAACAACCAATTTGGAAGCACCTCTCCTTTCAAGGTACAGGTTAATTTTCATATTCTCGTCTTTGAAGTTCAGATATATGTAGATGCCCTAGACAAATGGTTAAATATGTTAGAAGGTTATTTCTTTGTTCATAATTTTTCCGACAGGGAAAAGATCACCTTCACACTCCTTAAAGCTCTCCCCCATGTCAAACATTGGTCAGAAACTTACTGGGAGCAAAGTTCCATAGAGGAGTCTGGAATATATGGGACCGAGCCCACTTGGGATTTTTTTGTGGATGTGGTAAAGGAGAAATATTACACTGTTGGCAACTATGAGGACCAATACATGAGATGGACCACACTGTGGCAAGAGAAGGGCCAAGTAGTTCCAGATTTCACCAATATCTTCCACACCTTGCGCACCAAACTAGGTATCAAAGACTTCAAACAACACTTGGTTCTAAAATAATATGGGGCTCTACACAGATACATCCAAAATGAAATGGATTTTCTCAACATCTCATCACTCAGTGCTGCTCATCAATATGTTGTTAAAATCGAGCATAAATTTAAGCACCAGAAAAAATGGGAGTCTAGGTCTGCAAATCCGCAACAACCAACGTATGACAAAGATGGCCCTAACAAACAGTCTCCCGAAAACCAGTCCAATCCATAGGAAAATAAGGGTCATGGAAAGACAAAGAAGGACACTAGAAAATGGTGTGAGTTCCACAAAATCCCCTCGCACAACACTAATGAATGTCACTCAAAACAGTCATTGGTGTATGCGATCAAAGACAAGGAGCCGAACCCTAATTCAGAAATTGATTTTGAAAATACTGGTAAAAGACAAATCATCGACATAGACCCCAATGCTATTGTCACAACCGCAACAATTTAACCAGAAGAACCAATAGATCCTGAAGAGGGGGAGCATCTTTTTCATTCACAAATATGGGTGAAGGGGATCTTACTGCATTTTATTGTTGATAGCGGAAGCCAGAAGAACCTCGTCTTAGCAGAGGTCGCCAAAAAATTGGGATTGACAACAACACCACATGCTCATCCATATAGCATCAGGTGGATTCACCAAGGACGATATCTTTGTGTCAGCCAACAGTGTCAATTTTCATACGACATCCAACCCTTCAAGGATGAGGTATTATGTGATGTTGCCCGATAGGATTTATGCAATGTTCTCTTGAGCCAACCATATATGTGGAAGTGTCATGATGTTTATGAGTCTTGAACTCATAGTGTCATTGTTACTTTGGGGGGTTATATCTATAGAATACTATAGTTAGTTCCAACTATTTTCCCACCTAAACAGTATTGCAAGGTAGTATCTCATACTACAAAATTTAGCTTCTTCACAATCTCTTCAAACGGTGAACAGAAGGATATTGCAACCACTACAATCTCAGCCCAAGTACCTTTTATCCAATAGAAGAAGATCAAAAAGATTGCATCAAAGTGTAAAGATTCCTTGTGCACATAGGCACCTCATGTAGCCAGACTGGTTAAAAAAGTCCAACCCTTCGAGCCACATGTTCGTGACAACCTTCAACAAGCTAAGCTTGACAACTTCCCCAACAAGGCAAGCAGCTCATCAAGATACAGATTCATAAAACACTTTTTCCTCTCCCCTGGGCACTCAATGCAATGGAGACCATTGCTTCCTAAGGAGAGAGGATTGATCCAGGTGGATATCGGTGGCCACCCACATTTTCCAATTGGCTCAAAACAATTTTCTGACAATTTTTTTGGTAATTTACTATTTTTCGCAATTTTTCGAGTCCTGAACTTCTGGAGTCGTTTACAACGTTTTTTGGGCATCTACTGATCAAATAAAATAGTGATTCTAACAGTAACGATGTAAGATATGCATCAAACGGAGATAGTATGCCAAAGTTACGACCCCGGGAAATTGATATACCAATTTACTCCGATGGGGCCCACATGACTTTTGGAGCTTCATCTCTTAGGGTTAGGTTTTTGGATGTTTAGGGTTTTTGAAATTCCTGTTTATTGTAAAAAGGATTTCAAAGCCTCATTGTAATCATCTTCTTGCAAATGGGAGTAGCCATCACATCACTTCTCATAGATAAGTTTCCACCATTCTAGCGAGTCTTCCACTCTGTATTTTTACAGTCTCTGTACATTTCTTTCATTAATAGAAATCATGTATTACTGTATTTTTGTGTTTATGGTTGCATCTCTGATACATTTCTGTTATATTATTTGATATCTATGATATCTCTATGCATTTCTATATTACATCTCCACTATCATTTCGTGCCGAAAATAATCTGGATCGGTGGTATCAGAGTAGGATGCTCTTGATCATTTTTCAGTGCATGTCCCCGACGAGGTTCGAGGATAGCAAGTTGGGTCTCAAGATTATCTCTCTTGAAGACAATCTCTCTCGCACACCCAAGAAACCCTCCATGGTGGAAGAAAAGAAAAACGACGGAGCAGACGATCATATAAATCTATTGCTTGAGCAACCTCTCACGCGATAGAGGGACAGAATGATGAAGAATTTTTCCCACATCCTTCAATGCCTGTCGATAGCAACAAGCGCATCTTCATCAAACAACCACTTTGGAAGTACCTCTCCTTTCAAGGTAGAGGTTAATTTTGATATTCCCGTATTTGAAGGTCAGATAGATGCGGATTCCCTAGACAAATAGTTAAATATGTTAGAAGGTTATTTCTCTGTTCATAATTTTTTCGATAGGGAAAAGATCACCTTCGCACTTCTTAAAGATCTCCCCCATTTCAAACATTAGTGGTAAACTTACTGGGAGCAAAGTTCCATAGAGGAGTCTGGAATATATGGGGTCGAGCCCACTTGGGATTTTTTTGTGGATGTGGTAAAGGAACAATATTACCCTGTTGGAAACTATGAGGACCAGTACATGAGATAGACCACACTCCGGCAAGAGAGGGGCCAAGCAGTTTTGGAGTTCACCAATATCTTCCACACCTTGCGCACCAAGTTGGGTATAAAATACTCTGAACGACACTTGGTTCTTAAATATCGTGGGGCTCTACACAGATACATCCAAATTGAAATGAATTTTCTGGACATCTCATCAGTCGGTGTTTTTTATCGATATGTTGTTAAAATCGAGCAGAAATTTAAGCACCGGAAAAAATGGGAGGTCGGGTCTGCAAATACGCAACAACCAAAGTATGAAAAAGATGACCCTAACAAACAGTCTCCCGAAAACTAGTCCAAGCCACAGGAAAAGAAGGGTCACGGGAAAACAAAGAAGGACACCGGAAAATGGTGTGATTTCCATAAAAGCCCCTGGCACATCACCAATGAAGGTCGCTCAAAACAGTCATTGGTGGCCGAGATCAAAGACAAGGAGTCGAACCCTAATTCAGAATCTGATTATGAAAATACTGGTATAAGATAGGCCATCAATGTAGACCCCACTACTATTGTCGCGACCACATCAATTCAACTAGATGAACCAACAAATCCTGAAGAGGGGGAGCGCCTTTTTTATTCACAGATGTGAGTGAAGGGGACCCCATTGCATTTTATTGTTGATAGCGGAATCCAGAAGAACCACATCTCAATAGAGGTCGTCAAACAATTGGGATTGACGACAACACCACACCCGTAGCCATACAACATCAGGTGGCTTCGCCAAGGATGAGATCTTCATGTCAGCCAACAGTGTCGATTGGCATATGACGTCCAGCCCTTCAAGGATGAGGTATTATGTGATGCTTCCCCATTGGATGTATGTGATGTTCTCTTGGGCCAACCATATATGTGGAAGCACCATGTTGTTTATGAGTCTCGGCCCCGTAGTGTCATTGTTACTTTGGGGGGTCATCTCTATAGAATACCAGAGGTAGTTCCAACTATTGTCTCACCTAAACAGTGCCACAAGGTAGTATCTCATACTACAAAATTCAACTTCTTCCCAATCTGTTCAAAGGGTGAACAGAAGGATACTGCAACCACTACAGCCTCGACCCAACCACCTTCTATCCAACAGAACCAGGTCGACAAAATTTCCGCAAAGTGTAAATATTCCTTATGTACAAAGGAATCTCATGTAGCCAGACTGTTTAAAATGGTCCAACCCTTCTAGCCATATGTTCATGATAACCTTCAACAAGCTAAGCAATGCAACTTCCCCAACAAGGCAAACAACTCATCAAGATGTAGATTCAACAAACGCTTTTTCCTCTCCCCCAGGCGCTCAACACAATGGAGACCATTTCTTTCTAAGGAGGGAGTATTGATCTAGGTGGATATCGGTGGCCACCCACCTTTTCCAACTGGCCCAAAACAAT
Organism: Picea engelmannii; assembly: GCA_009831015.1. NCBI lineage: Eukaryota > Viridiplantae > Streptophyta > Pinopsida > Pinales > Pinaceae > Picea > Picea engelmannii. Next base: position 5,586 of record ML780726.1, read on the forward strand.
TTTTTGGTAGTTTTGGTAATTTACTATTTTTGGTAGTTTGTTGAGTCCCGAACTTCCGGAGTCGTTTTGAGGCCCTAAACGACGTTTTTTGGGCATCTACCAGCTTGAAAATTTCATTATGCCAACAGTTGTATTCCTTGAATAGATCTTCCTAACGATGTATCATATACGTCAAACGTAGATAATATGCCAAAGTTACGACCCCAGGAAATTGATGTACCAATTTACCCTGACGGGGCCCACATGACTTTTGACGCTTCATCTCCTAGGGTTAGGTTTTTGGATGTCTAGGGTTTTTGACATTCCTGTTTATTGTAAAAAGGATTTCAAAGCCAAATTGTAATCATCTTGTTGAGAATGTGAGTATCCGTCATAACTTTTCTCAGAGATAATCTGCCACAATTCTAGTGAGTCTTCCACTCTATATTTTTACAATTTTGTATATTTCTTTCATTAATAGAAATCATGTATTACTGTATTTCTGTGTTTATGGTTGCATATCTGATACATTTCTATTATATTGTATATTTTCGATATCTCTGTGCATTTCTTTATTACATCTCGGCTATCATTTTGTGCCAAAAATAATCTAAATCAGTGGTATCAGAGTAGGTTGCTCTTGATCATTTTTTCAGTGCATGTCCCCGACGAGGCCCGAGTATAGAAATTTGGGTCTCGATATTGTCTCTCTTGAAGAAAATTTCTCTCGCACGCCCAAGAAACCCTCCATTGCGGAAGAAAAAAAAATGATGGAGCAGACGATCCTATAAATCTGTTGCTTGAGTAAGCTCTCATGCGACAGAGGGATGAAATGATGGATAATTTCTCCCACATCCTTCAATGCCTGCTAATAGAAACAAGTGCATTTGCATCAAACATCCTCTTTGGAAGCACCTCTCCTTTCAAGGTATAGGTTAATTTTGATATTCTCGTATTTGAAGGTCAGATAGATGCAGATTCCTTAGACAAATGGTTAAATTTGTTAGAAGGTTATTTCTCTGTTCATAATTTTTACGACAAGGAAACAATCACCTTGGAACTCCTTAAAGTTCTCCCCCATGTCAAACATTGGTGGGAAACTTGTTGGGATCAAAGTTCCACAGAGGAGTCTGGAATATATGGGGTCGAGCCCACTTGGGATTTTTTTGTGGATGCGGTAAGGAACAATATTACCCTGTTGGAAACTATGAGGACAAATACGTGAGATGGACCACACTGAGGCAATAGAGGGGCCAAGAACTTCTGAATTTCACCAATATATTCCACACCTTGTGCACCAATTTGGGTATCAAAGACTTCGAACGACACTTGGTTCTGAAATAATGTGGGTCTCTACACAGATACATCCAAACTGAAATGGATTTTCTAGACATCTCATATATCGGTGTTGCTTATCGATCTGTTGTTAAAATTGAGCAGAAATTTAAGCACCAGAACAAACGACAGTCCAGGTCTGCAAATCTGAAAGAACCGAAGTATGACAAAGATGACCCTAACAAACAGTCTCCTGAAAACCAGTCCAAGCCACAGGAAAAGAAGGGTCATAGGAAGATAAAGAAGGACACCGAAAAATGGTGTAATTTCCACAAAATCCCCTGGCACAACACCGATTAATGTTGCTCAAAAAAATCATTAGTGGTCGAGATCAAAGATAAGGAGTCGAACCCTTATTCAGAATCTGATTCTAAAATATTGGTAAAAGATAGATCATCGACGCAGACCCCACTATTATTGTCGCGACCACAACAATTCAACCAGAAGAACCAACATATCCTGAAGAGGGGGAGCACCTTTTTCATTCACAGACGTGGGTGAAGGGGGCCCTGCTGAATTTTATTGTTGATAGCAGAATCCAGAAGAACCTCATCTCAACAGAGGTCATCAAATAGTTGGGATTGACGACAACACCACACCCGCAGCCATACAACATCGGGTGGCTTTTCCAAGGACGAGATCTTCGTGTCAGACAATAGTGTTGATTGTCATACAACATCCAACCCTTCAAGGATGAGGTATTATGTGATGTTTCCTCATCGGATGTATGTGATGATCTCTTGGGCCAACCATATATGTGGAATCGCGATGATGTTTATGAGTTTCTACCCTGTAGTGTCATTGTTTCTTTGGGGGTCATCTCTACAGAATACCAGAGGTAGTTCCAACTACTGTCCCACCTAAGAAGTGCTGCAAGGTAGTATCTCATACTACAAAATTCATCTTCTTCATAATCTGTTAAAAGGGTGAACAGAAGGACACTACAACTAATTCGGCCTCGGCCCAAGCACCTTCTATCCAACAAAAACAGGTCGAAAATATTGCAGCAAAGTGTAAAGATTCCTTCTGCAGAGAGGCACATCATGTATCCAGACTGGTTAAAAATTTCCAACCCTTCCAACCACATGTTCGTGACAACCTTCAACAAACTAAGCAATGCAACTTCCCCAACAAGGGAAGCAACTCATCAAGATGTAAGTTCAACAAACGTTTTTCCATGTCCCTTGGGCACTCAACGCAATGGAGACCATTTCTTCCTAAGGAGGGAGGATTGATCCAGGTGGATATATGTGGCCACCCACCTTTTCCAACTAGCCTAATTTTTTTTTTTGGCAATTTTTCAGGTCCTAAACTTCTGAAGTTGTTTTAAGTCCCTAAACGATGTTTTTTGGGCATCTAACGATCTAAAAATATAATCATTTCAACGGTTGTAGTCCTCGGATAGATATTTCTAATGATGTATCATATGCGTCAAACAGAGATAGTATTCCAAAGTTACGACCCCGGGAAATTGATGTACCAATTTACCTCGACGGAGCCCACATGACTTTTGGCACTTCATCTCCTAGGGTTAGGTTTTTGGATGTATAGGGTTTTTGAAATTCTTGTTTATTGTAAAAAGGCTTTCAGAGCCTCATTTTAATCACGTTCTTGCAAATGAGATTAGCCGTCACATCTCTTCTCATAGATAAGTTGCCACCATTCTAGTGAGTCTTCCACTCTGTATTTTTACAGTCTTTGTACATTTCTTTCATTAATAAAAATCGTGTATTACTATATTTATGTGTTTATGGTTGCATATCTGATACATTTATGTTATATTATTGGATATCTACGATATCTCTATGCATTTCTTTATTACATCTCCTTTGTCATTTCATGCCAAAAATAATTTGGATCAGTGGTATCAGAGCAGGCTGCTCTTGATTTTTTTTTCCAGTGCATGTCCTCGACGAGGTCCAAGTATAGAAAGTTGGGTCTTGATATTGTCTCTCTTGAAGACAATCTCTCTCACACGCTCAGGAAACCCTCCACGACGGAATAAAATAAAAATGATGGAGCAGACAATCCTATAAATATGTTGCTTGAGCAAGCTCTTACGTGATAGAGGGACAAAATGATGGAGAATTTTTCCCACATCCTTCAGCGCCTGTCGATAGCAACATGCGCATATTCATCAAAGAACCACTTTGGAAGCACCTCTCCTTTCAAGGTACGGGTTAATTTTGATATTCCTGTATTTGAAGGTCAAATCGATGCGGATACTCTAGACAAATGGTTAAATATGTTAGAAGGTTATTTCTTTGTTCATAATTTTTCTGACAGGGAAAATATCACCTTTGCACTCCTTAAATCTCTCCCCCTTGTCAAACATTGGTGGTAAACTTACTGGGAGCAAAGTTCCACAAAGGAGTCTGGAATATATGGGGTCGAGCCCATTTTTGGATTTTTTGTTGATATGGTAAAGGAACAATATTACCCTGTTGGCAACTATGAGGACCAGTACGTGAGATGGAGCACACTGCGGCAAGAGAGGGGCCAAGAAGTTCCATAGTTAACCAATATATTCCACACCTTGTGCACCAAGCTGGGTATCAAAGACTCTGAATGACACTTGGTTCTGAAATACCGTGGGGCTCTACATAGATATATCCAAACTGAAATGGATTTTCTGGACATCTCATCTATCGGTGTTGCTTATCGATATGTTGTTAAAATCGAGCAGAAATTTAAGCACCAGAAAAAATGGAAGTCCAGGTCTGCAAATCTGCAACAACTAAAGAATGACAAAGACGGCCCTAACAAACAGTCTCCCAAAAACTAGTCCAAGAAACAAGGAAAGAAGGGTCATGAGAAGACAAAGAAGGACACTAGAAAATGGTGTGATTTCCACAAAATCCCCTTGCACAACACAGATGAATTTCGTTCAAAACAGTCATTGTGGTCAAGATCAAAGACAAGGAGTCAAACCCTAATTCAGAATATGATTATGAAAATAATGGTAAAAGGTAGATCATCAACGCAGACCCCACTGCTATTGACACGACCACAACAATTCAACCAGAATAACCAACAGATCTTGAAGAGGGGGAGCACCTTTTTCATTCACACATGTGGGTGAAGGGGACCCCGCTGCATTTTATTGTTGATAGTGGAAGCCAAAATAACCTCATCTCAGCAGAGGTCATCAAACAATTGGGATTGACAACAACACCACACCCGCATCCATACAACATTGGGTGGATTCGCCAAGGATGAGATCTTCGTGTCAGCCAGCAGTGTCGATTTTCATATGGCATCCAGCCCTTCAAGGATGAGGTATTATGTGATGTTCTCTTGGGACAACCATATATGTGGAAGTGCCATGTTGTTTATGAGTCTTGACCCCGTAGTGTAATTGTTACTTTGGGGGTTCATCTCTACAAAATACCAGAGGTATTGCCAACTATTGTCCCACCTAAATAGTTTCACAAGGTAGTATTGCATACTAAAAAATTCAGCTTCTTCACAATATATTCAAAGGGTGAACAAAAGAATACTGCAACCACTACAGCCTCGGCCCAAGCACCTTCTATCCAACAGAAGCAGGTAGATAAGGTTGCATCAAAGTGTAATGATTCCTTCTGCACACAAGCACCTCATGTAGCCAGACCGGTTAAAAATTTCTAACCCTTCCAACCACATGTTCATGACAACCTTCAACAAGCTAAGCAGGGCAACTTCCCCAACAAGGCAAGAAACTCATCAAGATGTGGATTCAACAAACGCTTTTTCCTCTCCCCCAGGAACTCAACACAATGGAGACCATTGATTCCTAAGAAGTGAGGATTGATCTAGGTGGATATCGGTGGCCACCCACCTTTTCCAACTGTCTCAAAATAGTTTTGTGGAAATTTTGATAATTTACTATTTTTGGCAATTTTTCGGGTCCTGAAATTCCGGAGCCATTTTGAGGCCCTAAATGACGTTTTTTGGGCATCTACTTAATCAAAAATATTATCATGCCAACAATTGTAGTCCTTGGATAGATGTTTCTAACGATGTATGATATGCATCAAACGGAGATAGTATCCCAAAGTTACGACACCGGGAAATTGATGTACCAATTTATCCCGATGGGGCCTACATGACTTTTGGCGCTTCATCTCCTAGGGTTAGGTTTTTTTATCTCTAGGGTTTTTGACATTCTTGTTTATTGTAAAAAGGATTTCAAAACCTCATTGTAATCATATTCTTGTGAATGCGAGTAGCCGTCACATCTCTTCCCAGAGATAAGCTGCCACCATTCTAGAGAGTCTTCCACTCTGTATTTTTACAGTCTCTGTACATTTCTTTCATTAATAGAAATCATGTATTACTGTATTTTTTTGTTTATGGTTGCATCTTTGATAAATTTATGTTATATTATTGGATATCCATGATATCTCTATGCATTTAATTATTACATCTCCACTATCATTTCGTGTCGAAAATAATCTGAATCAGTGGTATCAGAGCAGGCTGGTCTTAATCGTTTTTTTCAGTGCATGTCCCCGACGAGGTCTGAGTATAGCAAGTTGGGTCTCGAGCTTGTATCTCTTGAAGACAATCGCTCTTGAACACACAAGAAACCCTCCATGGCAGAAGAAAAGAAAAACAACGGAGCATGCGATCCCATAAATCTGTTGCTTGAGCAAGCTCTCATGCGACAGAGGGACGAAATGATGGAGAATTTTTCCCACATCCTTCAACGCCTACCTATAGCAACATGCGCATCTTCATCAAACAACCACTTTGGAAGCACCTCTCCTTTCAAGGTACATGTTAATTTTGATATTCATGTATTTGAAGGTCAGATAGATGCGGATGCTCTAGACAAATGGTTAAATCTATTAGAAGGTTATTTCTCTATTCAAAAATTTTATGACAGGGAAAAGATCACCTTTGCACTCCTTAAATCTCTCCCCTATGTCAAACATTGGTGGGAAACTTACTGGGAGCAAAGTTCCACAGAGGAGTCTGGAATATATGGGGTTGAGCCCACTTGAGATTTTTTTGTGGATGCGATAAAGGAACAATATTACTGTAAATTATAACCTTGTACAATGTCTACTCTAAACATATATTGATTAGAAAAGAACAGAAAAGATAGAATGGAAAATACAAACATTACACAGAGATATTTCCCCTGGAAACACAAACCGGGAAAACCAACATATATTATATTCATTCATTGTGTTACATTGTTTACAATACAATATACATATAGGATCCAATAACATCCAAAACCCTAACCCAATGACTTGGATTAGTCCAAAACCCTAATTCCTTAACCAGAAATAGAAAACCATCGACAAAAACCATGTTCTGAAAAAACCACCTAAATACATGACATGTTTCCCGAGGCAGAAAATATTTTACACATACCCAACAATTACCCTATTGGAAACTATGAGGACCAGTACGTGAGATGGACCACACTGCAACAAGAGAGGGGCCAAGCAGTTCCGAAGTTCACCAATATCTTCCACACCTTGCGCACCAAGCTGGGTATCAAAGACTTTGAACGACACTTGGTTCTGAAATACCGTGGGGCTCTACACAGATACATCCAAATTGAAATGGATTTTTTTCACATCTCATCACTCAGTGTTGCCTATCAATATGTTGTTAAAATCGAGCAAAACTTTAAGCACCAGAACAAATGGGATTCTGGGTCTGCAAATCCTCAACAACCAAAGTATGAAAAAGACGACCCTAACAAATAGTCTTCCGAAAACCAGTCCAAGCCACAGGAAACGAAGGGTCTTGGGAAGACAAAGAAGGAAACTAGAAAATGGCGTGATTTCCACAAAATCCTCTGGCACAACATCAATGAATGTCACTCAAAACAGTCATTTATGGTCGAGATCAAAGAGAAGCAGTCGGACCCTAATTCAGAATCTGATTCTAAAAATACTGGTAAAAGACAGATCATCAATGCAGACCCCACCGCTATTGTCGTGACCCCAACTATTCAACCAGAAGAACCAATTGATCTTGAAGAGGGGGAGTGCCTTTTTCATTCACAGATGTTGGTGAATGGGACCCCGTTGCATTTTATTGTTGATAGTGGAAGCCAGAATAACTTCATCTTAGGAAAGGTCGTCAAACAGTTGGGATTGATGACAACACCACGCCCGCAACCAAACAACATTGGGTGGCTTCGCCAAGGATGAAATATTCGTGTCAGCCAACAGTGTTGATTGTCATACGACATCTAGCCCTCCAAGGATGAGGTATTATGTGATGTTTCCCCATTGGATGTATGTGATGTTCTCTTGGGCCAAGCATATATGTGGAAGTGCCATGTTGTTTATGAGTCTTGACCCCATAGTGTCATTCTTACTTTGGGGGTTCATCTCTAAAAAATACTAGAGGTATTTCCAACTACTCTCCCACCTAAATAGTGTCGCAAGGTAGTATCTCATACTACAAAATTCAGCTTCTTCACAATCTGTTCAAAGGGTGAACAAAAGGATACTGCAACTACTACAGCCTAGGTCCAAGCACCTTCTATCTAACAGAAGAAAGTCAACAAGATTGCATCAAAGTGGAAAGATTCCTTTTGCACACAAGCACCTCATGTAGCCGGACTTGTTAAAAAGGTCCAACCCTTCCAGACACATGTTCGTGACAACCTTCAACAAGCTAAGCAGTGCAAATTCCCCAACAAGGAAAGCACCTCATCAAGATGCTTCCTAAGAAGGGAGTATTGATATAGGTTGATATCGATGACCCCCCACCTTTTCCAACTGGCCCAAAATATTTTTCTGGCAATTTTGGTAATTTACTATTTTTGGTAGTTTTTCGAGTCCTGAACTTCTAGAGCCGTTTTGAGGCCCTAAACGACGTTTTTTGGCATCTATTTCTAACACATAGGTATCATGCCAACAATTATAGTCCTCGAATAGATATTTCTAATGATGTATCATATGTGTCAAACGGAGATAGTATGCCAAAGTTACAACCCTGGTAAATTGATGTACCAATTTACCCCAATGGGGCCCACATGACTTTTGGTGCTTCATCTCCTAGGGTTATGTTTTTGGATGTCTAGGGTTTTTGACATTGCATTTTATTGTAAAAAGGCTTTCAAAGCCTCTTTGTAATCATCTTCTTGTGAATATGAATAGTCGTCACATCTCTTCTCAGAGATAAGCTGCCACCATTCTAGCGAGTCTTCCACTCTGTTCTTTTACAGTCTTTGTACATTTATTTCATTAATAGAAATCGTGCATTACTATATTTCTGTGTTTATGGTTGCATCTCTGATACATTTTTATTATATTATTGGATATCCGCGACATCTTTGTGCATTTCTTTATTACATCTCCGCTATCATTTCTTGCCAAAAATAATCTGGATCAGTGGTATCAGAGCAGTCTGCTCTTGATCTTCAGTGCATGTCCCTGATGAGGTCCGAGTATAGAAAGTTGGGTCTCGAGCTTGTCTCTTTTGAAGACAATCGCTCTCGCACTCCCAAGAAACCCTCCATGGCGAAAGAAAAGAAAAACGATGGAGCAGACGATCCTAAAAATTTGTTTCTTGAGCAAGCTCTCACATGGGAGGGCCTCAAGATCCCACGAGAACTCAACGCAATGGAGACCATTTCTTCCTGAGGGAGGATTGATCCAGGTGGATATCGATGGCCACCCACCTTTTCCAACTGGCTCAATTTTTTTTTTGGCAATTTTGGTAATTTACTATTTTTGGCAGTTTTTCGGGTCATGAACTTTCAGAGCCGTTTTGAGGCCCTAAACGACGTTTTTTGGGCATATACCAATCCAAAAATATCGTAATGCCAACAGTTGTAATTATCGGATAGATATTTCTAACGATGTATCATATGCGTCAAATGGAGATAGTATGCCAAAGTTATGACCTCAGGAAATTGATGTACCAATTTACCCTGACAGGGCCCACATGATTTTTCGTGCTTCATCTCCTAGGGTTAGGTTTTTGGATGTCTAGGGTTTTTGACATTCCTTTTCATTGTAAAAAGGATTTCAGAGCCTCATTGTAATCATCTTCTTTCGAATGCGAGTAGCCATCACATCTCTTCTCAGAGATAAGCTGCCACCATTCTAGCGAGTCTTCCACTCTGTATTTTTACAGTCTCTCTACATTTCGTTCATTAATAGAAATCATGTATTACTATATTTTTTTGTTTATGGTTGCATCTCTGATACATTTATGTATATTATTGGATATCCACAATATATTTGTGCATTTATTTATTACATCTCCGCTATCATTTCGTGCCGAAAATAATCTGGATCAGTGGTATCATAGCAGGCCACTCTTGATCATTTTTTCAGTGCATGTCCTCGACGAGGTTAGAGTATAGAAAGTTGGGTCTCGAGCTTGTCTCTCTTGAATACAATCGATCTCGCATGCCCTGGAAACCCTCTTTGGCGGAAGAAAAGAAAAATGACGGAGAAGACGATCCTATAAATCTGTTGCTTGAGTGAGCTCTCACGCGACAGAGGGACGAAATGATGGAGAATTTTTCCCACATCCTTCAATGTCTGTCGATAGCAACATATGCATCTTCATCAAACAACCACTTTGGAAGCACCTCTCCTTTCAAGGTACATGTTAATTTTGATATTCTCGTATTTGAAGGTTAGATAGATGCATATGCCCTAGACAAATGGTTAAATCTATTAAAAGGTTATTTCTTTGTTCATAATTTTTCTGACAGGGAAAAGATCACCTTCGCACTCCTTAAAGCTCTCCCCCATGTCAAAAATTGGTGGGAAACTTACTAGGAGAAAATTTCCACATAGGAGTCTGGAATATATGGGGTCGAGCCCACATGGGGTTTTTGTGTGGATGCGGTAAAGGAACTGTTGGCTATGTGTTATATTATTTGCATGTGTGTGTGTGGGCGCGTCAGATATGACAACTGCGTCTGACAATCCCTTGTACTAATGATCTGTTTGTGCCATGCTTTTTGGGCTCTTTCGTAGGGGGTTCCCAGGGGGGGCAGGTATGCCCACCCTGGTTAGGCGCAGTGTTTGAATTTTTTTTTGGGCGGTTTTTGCTATTTTTAGCGGTTTACTAAAAATAATCTCGGTTTTAGGGATTAGGGTTTTGGTATGTACGGAATACCTAAAAGAATTGTATATATTGTATAGTGAATGGTGAAATTCGATATAATGAATATAAGAAAGGTTTTCTCGGTTGAGGGTTTCCGGTATAAATCTCTGTGTACTATGTGAATGAGCCATTGATTAAATTTTGTTTTGCTCAAGAATCTATATGCATTGCTTTACTTCACAGGTTTAAAACTTACATGTGGTATCAGAGCTTGTTTTTGGCTTCAAAGGGACGCCTTTGTTATTGAGGGTTTGGCTTGGTCTTGATAGATCAAGTTTATCTTAGGTCTGTGATAAACCTGAGTTTAGTGGGAGCTTTTGTAGTGGAGATTCGAGTATAGAAAGAGGAATGGCAAGCTCATCTAGAATCGAGATAGAGAAGTTCAACGGTAAAAACTTTAAGCCATGGAAGCTCAAGATGAAGGACCTTCTTGTAGACAAAAAACAATGGTATATAGGGGCTTCTGCAATGCAAGATATTAGATATTATTTTTGGGATTAATTGCATAGTGTAAGTCATTAATCTATGACCCATATTCATGAGTATTAGTCTCAACTGACCAATAATTCTCATGATTTGAATAGTCCACTTAGCACTCATTGCATCGGGTGATGATCACAGGGGTGAAGAAATGGGATTGAATCCAACGAAATGAATCGCAAGCCCCGGAAGTGATGATTGATGTTATGCGATTCATTTTGTTGGCTTCAATCCCATTTCTTCACCCCTGTGAGCATCACCCGATGCAATGAGTGATAAGTGGACTATTCAAGTCATGATAATTATTGGTCAGTTGATACTAATACTCATGAATATGGGTCATAGATTAATTACTTACACTACGCAGTTAATCCCAAAAATAATATCTAATATCTTGCACTGCAGAAGCCCCTATATACTTAAATAATAAGAGTCAAGGGAGCTCTAACTGGGTAGTTCATAAGGCACAATACTTGCTAAGGTTTTGAAAATGAGGTAGCAAGCTAAGTGGGCTTGATTGTGGGGAAAACTCCACAGTTAAGCATGCTTGAGCCAGAGGCATCTTGGGATGGGTGACCACCTGTGAAGTCTTGGTTACCGAGTGCAAGCCCCGGAAGTGATGATTGATGCTATCTGATTCATTTCGTTGGCTTCAATCCCATTTCTTCACCCCTGTGAACATCACCCGATGCAATGAGTGCTAAGTGGACTATTCAAATAATGAGAATTATTGGTCAGTTGAGACTAATACTCATGAATATGGGTCATAGATTAATGACTTACACTACGCAGTTAATCCCAAAAATAATATCTAATATCTTGCACTGTGGAAGACTATATACTTAAATAATAAGAGTCAAGGGAGCTCTAACTGGGTAGTTCATAAGGCACAATACTTGCTAAGGTTTTGAAAATGGGGTAGCAAGCTAAGTGGGCTTGATTGTGGGGAAAAATCCACAGTTAAGCGCGCTTGAGCCAGAGGCATCTTGGGATGGGTGACCACCTGGGAAGTCCTGGTTACCGGGTGCAAGCTTCGGAAGTGATGATTGATGCTATGTGATTCATTTCATTGGCTTCAATCTCATTTCTTCACCCTTGTGAGCATCACCCGATGCAATGAGTGCTAAGTGGACTATTCAAATCATGAGAATTATTGGTTAGTTGAGACTAATACTCATGAATATGGGTCATAGATTAATGACTTAAACTACGCAGTTAATCCCAAAAATAATATCTAAA
>ML780726.1:18014-50481 GCA_009831015.1 Picea engelmannii
CAAGTTGTTTCTTCGAAAGAAGTTGTATCATCTTAGGATGGAAGATGGAGATTCTATGATAGAACATCTAAATGCCTTTAATACTCTGGTAAGTCAACTTGTCTCTGTTAATATTACGATTGTAGAAGAAGATAAGTGTATTACTTTGTTATGTTCTTTGCCAGACTCTTGGGATAATCTAATTGTAGCAATTGGTAGTACCACTCAATCTACATTGAAGTATGAGGATGTAGTTTCATCCTTGTTATCTGAAGAGATGAGGCGGAAAAACATGGATATTCATACCACAGATGCTCTATTTGTAAGAGGTCGTACCCAAGACAAGAACCCTGGTAAGCCTTCAGGGTGGAGATCTAAAACAGGGCATTATAAGAAATATTGCAAGTCTAAGAAGGTTGAAAAACCAAAGGGATCTGATAGTACCTCTTCCACAGAGGTGAAAACCTCCACTAAAGAAGGAGGTGATGTTTACCTGGCATCTACAAGTACACATGCAGACTGTGATGTATGGTTGATCGAATCAGGTGTGTCATACCACATGACTCCTCATAGGGAGTGGTTCTCTGAATATGAAAAATATGATGGTGGTGATGTATTCCTAGGAGATGACTCGACAACAAAAATCTTGGGACGTGGAAGGGTTAAGTTGATGCTAAAAGATGGAAGGATTAGAACTCTCCCTAGGGTTCTGCACATTCAAAAACTATTCAGGAGCCTAATATCTGTAAGCAAGATGGATGATGCAGGAGTGGATACTGTATTTGGAAAGAACACTTGCAAGATGGTACGAGGAGAAATGGTGTTGATGAGGGGAGTTCGGTGTGGAACTCTGTACAATTTGTTGGGAAGCACTTATACTAATGGGTGTAACAGTTTTGTTTTCCCTAAATAGAGAAATAAAGAAGACAAGACCAATATTGTCCCTGGAAAGAAGACCATGTTGTGGCATCAAAGACTGGGACATATTGGATAAAAGGGCCTTCGAACACTACACGGTAAAGGTATGGTTGAAGCTATGTCTAATTGCACTCTGGATTTTGATTTCTGTGAACATTGCATATATGGTAAATAGAATCGAGTAAGATTCCCATCTGGTGCTACAAGAGTGAAGGGGATCTTAGAGTTGATACAAAGTGATGTGTTTGGACCTGTTCTTGTTCCATCCCTAGGTATATCTGTGTATTATGTTTCATTCATAGATGATTTTTCAAGGAACACATGGATTTATTTTCTTAGAAATAAATCTGAGGTATTTAATAAATTTAAAGAGTTTAAGGCTCTGGTATAAAATCAGACAGAGAAGAAAATAAAGGTATTGAGAACAGATAATGGTGGAGAATACTGCGGAAATGAATTTGAAGAATTATGTAAGAAGTCTAGTATAGCAAGGCATAAGACTACTCCATACACTCCTCAGTAGAATGGAGTTGCAGAAAGGATGAACATGACACTAATGGAAAAATCAAGGAGCATGCACAACGGTGTCGGGTTAGGACAAGAATTCTAGGCAGAGGCAGTGGGTACAACATGTTACCTGGTCAATTAATCGCCTTCATTAGTGTTGGATGATAAAACTCCACACGAGGTATGGTCTGGATAGAAACCCTCTCTTCAACATCTTAGAGTGTTTGGTTGTGATGCTTATGTACATGTTCCAAAAGAAAATAGGAGTAAGCTAGATAAAAAGGCTGAAAAGTGTATCTTTATTGGTTATAAAGATGGTGTGAAACGTTATAATCTTTGGAACCCATAAACCAAGAAAATTGTTTATAGTTGAGACGTTGTTTTCAGAGAGGTAAAAGATGTGTCCAAACAGGAATTCCTACCAATGCAAGATGAACCTGAGAAAATAGAGCTTGAGTTGGATGATGCAAAATCTGAATCATCTAAAGAAGAGGAAGCATGAGAAGAAGAAGAAGAACCTCACACCCTAGTATTGAGGAGATCAGTGAGAGATAGAAGGAAACCAAAAAGGTATAGTCCACCTAATTTTTGTTCCAATTTTTCTTTATATGTTACTAATGATGATCCCAGAACTATCAAGGAAGCAATGAATTAAGAGGATAGTAAACTCTGGAAGAAGGCCATGGTTGAAGAAATGGACGCCTTGGATAAGAATGAGGCATGGGATATAGTTTAGTTTCAAGCTGAAAGAAAATCCATTGGTAGCAATTGGTTGTTTAAGAAGAAGTTTAATGCACAAGGTAAAGTGGAGAAATACAAAGCTCGGTTAGTAGCAAAAGGTTATTCCCAGGTAGAGGGAATTGACTTTGGTGAGATTTTTTCTCATGTTGCTAAGTTAGCTTCTATTACATTTATTTTATCTGTTGTTGTTTCTTTTGATCTTGAAGTGGAACAGATGGATGTGAATACATCATTCCTACATGGGGATCTGGAAGAATAAATCTACATGAAGCAGCCGGAAGGCTTTGTAGTGAAGGGAAAGAAAGAGCTAGTATGTAAGCTAAAGAAGTCACTATATGGTCTGAAGTAATCACCTAGGATGTGGTACCAAAAGTTTGACACATACATCCTTGGATTGGGATTTGTAAGAAGCAGGGTTGATCACTGTGTATATTCCAAGAAGGTTGGCAATCACTTCATTTATGTAGTGTTGTATGTTGATGACATGTTGTTGGTAGTAAATAACATGGATGTTATCAAGGAGGTGAAATCGCAGCTATCCTCCAAATTTGACATGAAGGATCTTGGTGCTGCTAACTTCATTCTGGGAATGGAGATTAAAAGAGATTGTGCAAACAGGAAAATATGGTTGAATCAGAGAAAATATGTTGAGACGATATTGCAGAGGTTTAATATGCATGGAAGTAAACCGGTCAAGGTTCCTATTCCTATAGGTGTAAAGTTATCTGCAAATCAGTTCCCCAAGACAAAGGAAGAAGAAGAGGACATGTCCCATGTTCTGTATGCCAGTGCAGTTGGCAGTTTGATGTATGCAATGGTCTATACTAGACCGGACATTGCACATGCAGTGGGAGTTTTGAGCAGGTATATGCAAAACCAGGGAAGGAGCATTGGATAGAAGTAAAGAGGGTCTTTAGGTATCTTCGTGGCACTACCAGTTATGGATTGTGCTACCAAGGAAGACCAAGATTGGATAGAGTGTTGGACATACATGGATTTGTTGATGCATACTAGGATGGAGATCTAGATCGCAGAAGATCTACAAGTGGGTATGTGTTTAACCTATTTGGATGAGCAATCAGTTGGATGATCAAAAGACAGGCTGTAGTGGAACTCTCAACTACAGAAGTTGAATACATGGCAGCCACTCATGCAAGCAAGGAAGCAGTATGGTTACAAAGATTGTGTTCAGGTATTGGGTTGGTACAACAAGCAGTGATATTAGATTGTGACAGTCAGAGTGCAATCTTCTTGGCAAAGAACCCAACTTACCATTTGAAGAAAAAACATATTGATGTACAGTATCACTTTGTGAGAGACACGGTTGAGGAAAAGAAGGTGTTGCTGAAAAAGGTTGACACTTTGAAGAATGTTGCAGATTCATTGACAAAGTCTATGAGCACAGAAAAGTTCTCTTGGTGTAGAGTAACAATGGTCATTGTTGCCCTGGATTGTTGACTATATAATCCCCTAGAACCTTGGATGAAAAGAAAACAACAAGTGGGAGAATGTTGGGTATGTGTTATATTCTTTGCATGTGTGTGTGTGGGCGTGTCAGATATGACAACTGTGTCTGACAATCCCTCGTACTAGTGCTATGTTTCTATTGTGTGCACCAGCCGCTTTCCTAGGGGGGTCCCAGGGGGGGTGGGTATGCTCCCCCTGGTTACGCGCAGCGTTCGAGGCAGCGCCCCAAAACTTTTTTTTGGGTGGCTTTTGCTATTTTTAGCGGATTTTGCTATTTTTAACGGTTTACTAAAAATAATCCCGGTTTTAGGGATTAGGGTTTTGGAATCTACGAAATACCTAATTTTTTTATATATATTTTATAGTGAATGGTGAAATTCGATATAATGAATATAAGAAAGGTTTTCCCAGTTGAGGGTTTCTGGTATAAATATCTGTGTACTATGTGAATAAGCCATTGATTAAATTATGTTTTGCTTAAGAATCTATAGGCATTCCTTTACTTCACAGGTTTAAAACTTACAGGAACAATATTACCATGTTGGAAACTATGAGGACCAGTACGTGAGATGGACCACACTGTGGCAAGAGAGGGGCCAAGTAGTTCCGGAGTTCACCAATATCTTCCACACCTTGCGCACCAAGTTGGGTATCAAAGACTCTGAACGACACTTGGTTCTAAAATACCGTGGGGCTCTACACAGATACATCCAAACTGAAATGGATTTTCTGAACATCTCATCACGCGATGTTGCTAATTGATATGCTTTTAAAATTGAGCAGGAATTTAAGCACCAGAACAAACGGGAGTCTGGGTCTGCAAATCCGCAACAACCAAAGTATGAAAAATACGGCCCTAACAAACAGTCTCACAAAAACCAGTCCAAGCCACAAGAAAAGAAGGGTCACAGGAAGACAAAGAAGGACACTATAAAATGGTGTGATTTCCACAAAATCCTCTGGCACAACATCGATGAATTTCGCTCAAAACATTCATTAGTGGTCGAGATCAAAGACATGGAGCTGAACCCTAATTTAGAATCTGATTATGAAAATACTAGTAAAAGACAGATCATCGACGCAGACTCCACTATTATTATCGCGACCACAGCAATTCAACCAGAAGAACCAACAGATCCTAAAGAGGGGGAGCACCTTTTTCATTCACAGATGTGGGTGAAGAGGACCCTGCTGCATTTTATTGTTGATAGTGGAAGCTAGAAGAACCTCATCTCAGCAGAGGTCGCCAAATAGTTGGGATTGACGACTACACCACACCCGCAACCATACAACAACATGTGGCTTTTCCAAGGACGATATCTTCGTGTTAGCCAACAGTTTCGATTGTCATATGGAATCCATCCCTTCAAGGATGAGGTATTATGTGATGTTTCCCCATTGGATGTATGTGATGTTCTCTTGGTCCAACCATAGATTTGTAAGCGCCATGTTTTTTATGAGTCTCGACCCCATAGTGTCATTCTTACTTTGGGGGGTCATCTCTATAGAATACCAGAGGTAGTTCCAACTACTGTCCCACCTAAAAATTGTCGCAATGTAGTATATCATACTACAAAATTCAGCTTCTTCACAATTTGTTCAAAGGGTGAATAGAAGGATACTGCAACCACTATAACCTCAACCGAAGCACCTTCTATCCAACAAAAGCAGGTCGACAAGAATGAAACAAAGTGTAAATATTCCTTTTTCACACAAGCACCTCATGTAGAAAGACTGGTTAAAAATGTCCAACCCTTCCAGCCACATGTTTGTGACAACCTTCAACAAGCTAAGCAACACAACTTCCCCAACAAGGCAAGCAGCTCATGTCACACACCCACTACCATAATAAGTTTTTTTGTTACTTCCTGCAGAATCAGAGCCCCCGAAATATCTACGGAGGTCTAGCGTAAAATAGTTCTCTCTCTCTTTTTTCTCCCATGTGATCGTGGGTCATGATCGCATGTCAAATAACCATGGTGCCTCTCAATAATTCGTGACTCGGCGCTACAGAGATGTCGAATCGTTCGACTCTGCAACCGCTGAACCCCGACAAGGCTAGTGACTGGCCAATAGGGACAAATCCTAACAGGGTGAGCGAATGGCCAATAGGAATGGGCCCTGTCTCATGATTGAGTGGAGTACAGGTGGCAATAGGGAAGCACGACACGGTGGGCGACATGATAGGAGACGGGTCCCACTTCACACACCACACCATTCTGGACCCCCCCCCATTAAAGGCAGAATGGCAAGGGGCGTCTGGAATTCTCCTGAGCACCATTGATCAAGGTGAATTAATCCCGACCGTTCAAGAGTTGCACGTTCAATTCCGGACCCGCCCCCCTTAAAGGCAGAATGAAAGGGGGGCTCTGGAATGAAGTCTCAGTCGTCGATCTGGGCGGGTGGACTCTGGCCATCCAGATCTACTCGCTACTTACTCTAATGCGTATCCGTGCCCCAGCTTAAAACTGACATCTCTTCCTCACATCTGACGGTCGTATAGACCATGAGATCCTCCGAAAGAATCTCGTCTGTTCATCAGGACTTATCATCACGAGAGTCTGAACTCTCGACCATGGGGATCCCAAATTCTTGATCCCCAATTTCCCGATGTGGTTAATATCTTGACACGTAGCCTCCTTACATCGGACGGTCCAAGACTACTTCAGGGTTTCCACCATGGAAAGTCCCGATCTCTCGTCACCAGGACTTCCAAATTCGCGATTCTCGTTTTCCCGAAATGGGTAATCTCGCGACACGTAGCCTCCTTAAATCGAACGGTCCATGATTGCTTCGGGGTTTCCACCATGGAAAGTCTCGATCTCTCGTCACCAGGACTTCCGAATTCGCGATTCCCATTTTCCCAAAACGGGTAATCTCGCGACACGTAGCCTCCTTAAATCGGATGATCCACAATTGCTTCGGGGTTTTCACCCCTATTCACTAGGGGTTTGACCCTTGGGTATCTCCTAACAGATCCAATGGCTGTCGGGTTTTCCAGCTGAGATCTGATGGCTCAGACAGGTTCCTAACTTTTCCATTCTCCCATGACTCCCTGGATGTGGAAAAATCAACGGTCCAGATGTTCTCATGGACCTTGGGGATCTACGATCCCGGTCTCTTCGCTACCCACGAAGACACAAAAAGACAAAGTGGTAAGGCCTTAATATCCTACTTTCTCCTACCAATCTAACGGTCATGGGTGACCATAGGTTTCCCGATGGGATCTTGTCCATCGATCAACACCTATTCCGGGTTAAGGCGCTTCACACTCCAATTTCTCCTTTTGATCTGACGGTCGTGAGTGGCCACCGATCTCCTGATGGGATTCCGTCTGTCGATTCGATACTTATCAGGGATTTCTTAAGGCCTTGCACCTTCACGTCCTTTCTTCGGGTTCTTGATGGGAGTTTGAGAAGGGTATCTCTATGGGGAAGTTTAACCAGGGTACTATCTGAGGCAGATAAGGGTATCGCTCTCCCGAGAACCAGACGTGAATTCTGAATTAGATCAGTACGCATATAAATAACAACTTATGAAATAAGAAGTCATACGTAGCCTTTCCATTATAAACATACAACTACCAGTGCTGATCAAAATATCATATAGACGTTCTTATAATGAAGTCATTCACCATTTCATAGCTTATGATCATAGATGTCAGCATACATATATTTCAAGATGTCAAAGGCAAAACACTTATCAGAAAGTAACACCAGGGGCTTATGCAACTGCTGAGAGGGGTGCTCGTTTCCACCCAACCGTAGGCTCAACGACTCCCAACGGATTTACCACTAGCCACCCCCGAGTTGAGACCACGATGCTGTGAGACTGCTTCTTTGTTTGCCAGTGATCAGGAGCAAAGGTTACTCCCCTCCCTCTCTACTATCACTCACTCTGCATATCGCTAGAGTTCTCTTTCTCCCCTCGTGTCTCCCCCCAATCGCTTCTCCCCCACACCTTATCCTCTTGCACGGTTGCGTGTGGCACGATTTCCCTCGCGGTGGTCAGGCTTGATGGCTCTACAGATGGGCGGTTCACCTCCCCATCCCTCATTAATTCTTGAGGATCCATCTACCTACCAGCCTGCGAGACATTAAATTCGGGGCCAACGAGCCACTTTTGGTTCTCCGGGCCAGTGAAGTCCAAATACGGTATTGATTTTCGGTGGAAGTTAACGCCACCTTTCCAGGTGCCTTCCACCGCCTCTCTACAACCATCGTGGTATATTTTTTAGCATATCCCCTCTCATCAGTCCTGCAATATAAATTCAAAATATTATTCACATTCATCGACCTTTTCCACAAGGTCCATTCACATCACATATTCACATTTCTGAGTTTGCCACAGTTCTTGGCCAGTCCAATTATTTTTACAAACTGGGAGAAATAGGGTGTTACAATTCCCTCCCCCTTAAAGGAACATCGTCCTCGATGTTCTTATCTTTTAACATGAATTGCATGTACAGAAGTAAACAAAATCGGATATGCATGTCTCATGGCATCCTCCATTTCCAATGTAGCCTCATTTGGGCCAAAATGTCTCCACTGCACCTTTAACTATGCAATGGTTTGGTTCCAGAGTGGGGTTTCCTTTCTATCCAATATGCATTGGGGTTCTAGTAGAAATTCTCCCTCCAGTTCTGCCTGGATCACAGACCAGTCAATGATATGATTAACATCATGTATATATTTCTTCAATAATGAAACATGGAAAACATTATGTGCTTTTACTGTGGGAGGAAGTGCTAGACGATAGGCTACAGGTCCCACTCTATCTAGAACCTCAAAGGTTCCACAATACCGGGGTGCCAACTTAGTACAAGCTCCCATTTTCAGGGAACTCCTTTTGGGCTTAATTCTGAGATATACATGGTCTCCCATTTTGAACTCTCTTGGAGTTCTCTTTTGGTCAGCATAACTTTTCTGTCGGTTATGAGCGACCTTCAGATTTTGTTTTATCTGAGTCACTTGTTGTTCCATTTATTTCAACATGTCGGGTCCAAAAGAAATCCTATTTATAGGATTACTCCAGTTGACTGGAGTATTACATGGCCTACCATAGAGGACCTCAAAGGGACTCATCTTTAGGGATGCTTGGTAGTCGTTGTTGTAGGCGAATTCTACCTAGCAGGTAGTCTTCCCATTTCCTGGGTTGATGCATTACATGCATCCTTAACATATCTTCAAATATTTGATTCACTCTTTCTGTCTGTCCATCGGTTTGAGGGTGATAGGCGGTGTTAAACAACAATTTGGTCTCTAAACCAACCATCAATGATTTCCAAAAATTGGAAGTAAATTTGGTGTCTCTGTCATACACTATCTCTTTTGGCATACCGTGCAGTTTGAAAACCTCTTTCATGAATACCTGGGTGATATCTATCGCCTTGTAGGTTGATTTGATGGGGATGAAATGAGTAGACTTGCTCAGTTTATCCACCACTACCATAATGGTGTCATTCTGTTTGGTTGAAGTTGGCAATCCAGTGATAAAATCCATGGAGATGGTTTCCCATTTCCATTCTGGGATGGGTAAAGGGTGTAATAGTCTTGTTGGGTGTCGATGTTCTACTTTAACCTATTGGCACTCTATGCATTGGGCCAAATATTTGGCTATGTCTTTCTTCAATCCAGGCCAATAAAATTGTTTCCGGGTGGCAGTGATCATTTTCTGGTATCCTGGGTGACCAGTATATGGTCTTTTATGTAGTTAATCCATCATGAACCTCTTCAAGTCATCACAATTTGGAATGTATAGTCTATCTCTGTAAGTGAGCAGACCTCCTTCGGTCATCTGGTAGCCTTCATATTTTACTCCAACGGATTCTTGTTGTAGGTACAGGGTCACAATCTGAACGAAGGGATCTGTCTCTTGTGCATTTTTTATTCTGTTCTTGACATCTGTCTCACAAGTACTCACCGCTGCCAGGTGAATTGTTCTCATGCTTCTGCTAAGAGCATCAACCACCCTATTTTCCTTCCCTTTAATGTGTTTGATTTCAAAATCAAATTCGCTAAGGAGGGAAATCTATCTAGCTTGTCTAGCATTGAGCTTTGGTTGGTCAAACAAATATCGCAATCCACAGTGATCCATCATAAGTACAAATTTTATTCCCAAGAGGTAATGCCTCCACATTTTCAAGGCATGCACTATGGCAACCAGTTCTATATCATGAGTCACATAGTTGACTTCATGTTCGTTTAATTTTCGGGATTCATAGCAGATCACACTTCCTTTCTGCATAAGGACTCCTCCAAGCCCTTCCTTACAGGCATTTGTGCACACAAGGAAGTCAGCTTCTGGGTCAGTGATTTTCAACATGGGTGCATGGGGCAGTAGATGTTTCAGGGTTTGGAATCTTTCTTCACATTTCTATGTCCACAGGAATTTTGTCCCCTTCTTCTGGAGGGCAGTGATTGGACAACCAATCTTGGAGAATCCTTTTATAAATATCCTATAGTATCCCGCTAATCCCATAAAGGATATGATGTTTGAGACATCCTTTGGGGTAGGCCATTCCATGATAGACCTGATTTTGTCAGGATCTACTGCTACCCCTTCCTTGGATAGAACATGTCCCAAGTAATGTATTTGCTTCTAAAAGAAGTCAAATTTGTTGAATTTAGCATAGAGTTGATGCTCTCTTAGCACTTGGAGCACAAGTCTAAGATGCTCTTCATGTTCTTCTCTATTCTTAGAGTAGATTAATATGTCATCAATAAAAACTAGTACAAATTTATCTAAAAATTAACTGAGTACATTGTTCATTAAGCACATGAAAGTGGCAGGGGCATTGGTTAACCCAAATGGCACTACCACAAACTCATAGTGACCATACCATGTCCAAAAAGCGGTTTTATGGATGTCTTCACCCTTGATTCGAACTTGATGGTATCCCAACCTCAAGTCAATCTTTGAGAAAATAGACGCACCTCCCAACTGATCGAATAGATCATCGATCCTGGGCAAGGGGTACTTGTTCTTTATGGTTACTTTATTTAGTTGTCTATAATCTATGCACAGTCTAAGGGTGTCATCCTTCTTTTTCACAAACAGGACCGGTGCTCCCCATGGGGACATGTTGGGTCGAATATAACCCTTATCCATCATTTCTTTCAATTGCAATTTGAGTTCAACTAACTCAGGTGTGCTCATCCGGTAGGTTGTCTTGGACACCGGCACCACTCCTGGTGCGAGCTCTATCGAGAAGTTAATGTCTCTTCTTGGAGGTAGACCCAATACCTCTTCTGGAAACACATCTCTGTATTCTCTTAGGATAGGGTGATCATCAGGGCTTGGTCTATCACCTTCATTTGTTTTCAACACCTGTATTGCATATAGGGGACACCCTTTTTGGCAATACTTTCTCATTTGCAGGGTTGATATTTGCCTCACCGAGACAGGTTTTCGGATCCCTTGAAGGGTTATCCTTTTTCCTTCCTTTCTCACACATTCTAAGTTTTTATGGTAACAGTCCAGTCTGGATTTATGGGTAGCCAGTCAGTCCATACCAATCAACAGATCATATGATCCTAGGGGTAATATGTTAAGGGTTGTTTGGGTGGGGAATTCACCCAACATTAATTGGCAGGCTGGTATAACCTTTGTTATCTTCCTTTTGGTGCCAGTGGCTAACTGTACCAACCATGGCTTGGTTTGTTTATGTTGTTGTAGTTTACACTTATCAATGGCTCTAGGGGCTATATAACTCAAATTTGAACCAGGTTCAATCAAAACAGACAATAGATGGTTGAAAATCATACCTTCTATTTCCACAACTGAAGCTTGGTGGTCAACTTGGTTATTATCCAATGCTGCATAAATCTGTGGCACACTCCTTGCCACAACATTGACTGTGGTAGCTTCCTGAATGTTGTAAACTTTCCAACTGTTCTGTTGTTGGTGTGGACAGTCTCTTAGGAGATGCTCTTCTCCGCAACCCCGGCATTTCAGAGGTTCTCTCTTTGGGTTATTAGTCTTTACTGGTATAGGTCCATAAGTTTTATTTCCGTCTGATGAGGGAAAGTTCTGCTGGAGTACACTCCGGGCTGGAAAGTTCATTCTGGGGTTCTTCTTGTAGTTCTTAAATCCTGAGGATTTGATCCCCTTTTTCTAAAATCTCGAACCACTCTTATGTTTCCAGTCTCCACGAGACTCTGTCTGATGTCCATATTGTTCATGACAATATGTTTCCTTTCGAATAGTGTCTTCTAAGGTCTTTGGCTCGTCAAATTCAATTCGGTTCCAGTATTCCTTGGGTAACCCACTGATGAAGTGTTGCGCATTTGCCTTCTCTGCCTTGATGTAGGGTACATTTCTCAATAAGTCGAGGAATTTGTTGACATATTCCTCTATAGTGAGTTTCCCCAGTTTGAGTTCATAAAACTCTTTAGCCTTCTCGTCGAAATATTTTTCCGACAAATACTTCTTCTGGAAGTACTTCTCAAACTATTTCCAAGACAGGTCCTCCTTGCGGATCCCTTTCATATTCTTAAGATCTTCCCACCAGATGGAAGATTTTCCATTCAGATTGAAAGTGGCCACTCCGGCCTTCAAATTCTCTGAAAAATCATGGACTCTGAAATATTTCTTCAGTCCAAGTAGCCAGGCCTCGGATTCCTCTCCCTTATTTATCAGACCGTCGAAGGAGGGAGGTTTGGCCTTTCTGAATTCCTCAAATTTATGACCCTTGGAAGTCTTTTGTTTCTTCTGTTTTCTTCGAGAATAGGAACTGGTCCTACTGCTGGAAGAGCCTTCTGAATCGCCAGCTTCCTTCTTAGAGGAATCGTCTGGCACTGGTCTTTTACCTCTGGGGTGGACCTTCCTTGAGGTTCTCCTCTCAGTATGGCCATTGATATGACCATGTTTCTGCATCTCGGGTTCATGATGCATTTGTCGTTGTAGGTCGGATAAGCTCTGCAGTAAAACTGCATTAATTTCAATTTGCTTTTCTTGTTCTTTCATCATCCTTTCATTGTCGGCCTTGCAGCTTTGCAATTCAACCATGAGACTCCTCACAGTCTCGTCTAGACCTGGAGGGGTTCCTATTGCTCTTCTTTCATTAGACTCTTCGTCTCTATTGTGGGAGCCTTCTCCCACCTCTTGGTGAGTCACCATTTTATGCGTCTATAAATTCCCGCGGTTGATCGTCTGCTTGGGTGAAAAGATAAACGCTGGTTGTTAGTCAAGAGTTAGATACATTTTTATAACCGACGCATAAATTCATATTTTCACATGTATACCCATATAACAGGGGTTTTTCATTTGGGTCTTAATCCTTATCTATCCATCCATATCAATTGCAAGAGACTCTACCTACTTTAGTAGGTAGCCATCGTAACACTAAAACAGGACAACGCAGTTCATGTCCCAGATTACAGTTTCATTCTGCAATCCTTCTTCTTAAGGAGAAAACATGGATGAAAATATCTTCTTACGCGGCTCATGCCTCGACCCAAGAAGGCCAAGTGTTGTAACCATGCTCTGATACCAATTTGTCACACACCCACTACCATAATAATTTTTTTTGTTGCTTCCTGCAAAATCAGAGCCCCTGAAATATCTACGGAGGTCTACAGTAAACTAGTTCTCTCTCTCTTTCTGCTCCCATGTGATCGTGGGTCATGATCACAGGTCAAATAACCATGGTGCCTCTCAATAATTAGCAACTCATTGCTACAGAGATGTCGAATCATTCGACTCTACAACCGTCGAACCCCGACAAGGCTAGTGACTGGCCAATAGGGACAAATCCCAACAGGGTTAGTGAATGGCCAATAGGAACAGGCCATGTCGCGTGATTGAGTGGAGTACAGGTGTAAATAGGGAAGCACGAAATGGTGGGCGACGTGACAAGAGATGGTTCCCACTTCACATGCCACACCATTCCAGACCCCCCCCATTAAAGGCAGAATGGCAAGGGGGGTCCGGAATTCACCTGAGCACCGTTGATCAAGGTGAATTAATCCCGACCATTCAAGAGTTGTGCGTTCGATTCCGGACCCCCCCCCCCTTCTTAAAGGCAGAATGGCAGGGGGGCTCCAAAATGAAGCCTCAGTCGTCGATCTGGGCAGGTGGACTCTGGTTGTCCAGATCTACTCACTACTTACTCTAATGCATATTTGTGCCCCAGCTTAAAACTGACATCTCTTCCTCACATCTGACGGTCGTATAGACCCTGAGATCCTTCGAAAGAATCTCGTCCGTTCATCGGGACTTATCATCATGAGAGTATGAACTCTCAACCACAAGGCTCTTGAATTCTTGATCCCCGGTTTCCCGATGTGGTTAATCTCTTGACACGTAGCCTTCTTAAATCAGATGGTCCACGACTGCTTCAGGGTTTCCACCATGGAAATTCCCGATCTCTCGTCACCAGGACTTCCAAATTCGCGATTCCCGTTTTCCCGAAATAGGTAATATCACGACATGTAGCCTCCTTAAATCGGACGGTCCATGACTGCTTCGGGGTTTCCACCATGGAAAGTCCCGATCTCTCGTCACCAGGACTTCCAAATTCGTGATTATTGTTTTCCCGAAACAGTTAATCTTGCGACATG
The DNA here is from genome assembly GCA_009831015.1 of Picea engelmannii. Classification (NCBI taxonomy): domain Eukaryota; kingdom Viridiplantae; phylum Streptophyta; class Pinopsida; order Pinales; family Pinaceae; genus Picea; species Picea engelmannii. The sequence goes on from ML780726.1 coordinate 32,189, forward strand.
TAGCCTCCTTAAATCGGACGGTCCATGACTGCTTTGGGGTTTTTTCCCCTATTCACTGGGGGTTTGACCCTCGGGTATCTCCTGACAGATCCAATGGCTGTCGGGTTTTCCAGCCGAGATTTGATGGCTCAGACAGGTCCCTAACTTGTGCATTCTCCCACGACTCCTTGGACGTGGAAAAATCAACGGTCCAGATGTTCTCCTAGACCTTGGGGATCTATGATCCCGTTACCCACGAAGACACAAAAAGACAAAGTGGTAAGGCCTTAACATCCTACTTTCTCCTACCAATCTAACAGTCATGGGTGACCACAGGTTTCCCGATGGGATCTTGTCCATCGATCAACACCTATTCTGGGTTAAGGCGCTTAACACTCCAATTTCTCCTTTTGATTTGATGGTCGTGAGTGGCCACCGATATCCCGATGTGATTTCGTCCGTCGATTCGATACTTATCATGGATTTCTTAAGGCCTTGTGCCTTCACGTCCTTTCTCCAGGTTCTTGATGGGCGTTTGAGAAGGGTATCTCTATGGGGAAGTTTACCCAGGGTACTATCTGAGGCAGATAAGGGTATCTCTCTCCCGAGAACCAGACGTGAAGTCTGAATTAGATCAGTATGCATATAAATAACAACTTATGAAATAAGAATCCATACGTAGCCTTTCCATTATAAACATACAACTACCAGTGCTGATCAAAATATCATATAGACATTCTTATAATGAAGTCATTCACCATTTCACAGCTTATGATCATAGATGTCAGCATACATATATTTCAAGATGTCAAAGGCAAAACACTTATCAGAAAGTAACACCAGGGGCTTATGCAACTGCTGAGAGGGGTTCTCGTTTCCACCCAACCGTAGGCTCAGTGACTCCCAGCGGATTTACCACTAGCCACACCCGAGCTGAGACCACGATGTTGTGAGACTGCGTCTTTGTTTTCCAGTGACCAGGAGCGAAGGTTACTCCCCTCCCTCTCTACTATCACTCACTCTGCATATCTCTAGAGTTCTCTTTCTCCCCTCGCGTCTCCCCCCAATCACTTCTCCCCCACACCTTATCCTCTTGCGAGGTTGCATGTGGCATGATTTCCCTCGCGCTGGTTAGGCCTGACGGCTCTACGGATGGGTGGTTCACCTCCCCATCCCTCATTAATTCTTGAGGAGCCATCTACCTACCAGCCTGCGAGACATTAAATTCGGGTCCAACGAGCCGCTTTTGGTTCTTTGGGTCAGTGAAGTCCAAATACGGTATTGATTTTCAGTGGAAGTTAACGCCACCTTTCCAGGTGCCTTCCATTGCCTCTCTACAACCATCGTGCTCTCTTTTTCAGCATATCCCCTCTCAGCAGTCATGCAATATAAATTCATAACATTATTCACATTCATCGACCTTTTCCACAAGGTCCATTCACATCACATATTCACATTTCTGAGTTTGCCACAGTTCTTGGCCAGTCCAGTTATTTTTACAAACTGGGGGAAACAGGGTGTTACAGCTCATCTAGATGCAAATTCAGCAAACGCTTTTTCCTCTAGGTGGATTGATCTAGGTGGATATCAATGGCCACCCACCTTTTCCAACTGGCTCAAAAAAAAATTCTGGCAATTTTGGTAATTTACTATTTTTGGCAGTTTTTCGGGTCAGGAAATTCAGGAGCCGTTTTGAGGCCCTAAACGACGTTTTTTGGGCATCTACCAATCAAAAAACATTTTTATGCCAACAGTTCTAGTCCTCGGATAGATATTTCTAATGATGTATCATATGCATCAAACGGAGATAGTATGCCAAAGTTACGACCCCGGGAAATTGATGTACCAATTTACCCCGACGGGGCCCACATGACTTTTGGCGCTTCATCTCCTAGGGTTAGGTTTTTGGATGTCTAGAGTTTTTGACATTCCTGATTATTGTAAAAAGGCTTTCAGAGCCTCATTGTAATCATCTTATATGAATGCAAGTAGCCGTCACATCTCTTCTTAGAGATAAGATGCCACCATTCTAGCGAGTTGTTGGTCCTTGGTTATGGAAGGAAGTGAATATTAAGGAAGAGGAGCGAAGCACGAACTACACGAAAGGCACCTTAACCGAGAATGGGTCGAAGTGGTCAAAGAAGAAGAAAGGAAGGAGCGAAGTAAGGGAAACCTATCTATTTAAAGAGAAGATCAAGCAGGATAGATCATCAAAGAATAAGGATCGTGGACAACTCAGCAAGCAGAAAATGCCACCAACGGATGCTTTGGAGCACCTCGCGAAAAAGAAGGAAGAGCAGGTTGGCAGCTACGAGTTGTGTGGGACCTAGGGTTTTGGTATTTAGGGTTTTGACACTTTGGCCTCATTCTAAGGTTTTCCAAGAGTTAGTATAATGTATAAATAAAGATCTAGAGGAGTGAGGAAGGGTTGTTGATGTTAGTTGATTATTGTTGTTGCATAAGAGAAGCATTGTATTGTGAGAGCATTCTTGTATTGTGGATCTTCAGCTGGATTCGAAGATCAACCCTGTAGCTAGGTGCGTAGGGAGGGGAGAGAAACAAAAGGAGAGAGACAAAGATCTGCAGCTAAGTGCACAGATAGAAATATATGTTTCCATTTAATATATCAAGAAACAAAGTTATGTGGACGTAGCCCTAGGGAGAGGGTGAACCACGTATGTCTTGATGTTCTATGCGATCAATGTTGTGTTAGTTGTCATTTGATATACTGTTATTGCATTGTTGTGTTAGCTTAGAGATATAACTTGTGAAGTAGGCTTAAGCATGGTAAATAATATCTAGATTGATTGTTGTTGTGTTTTGGATTCACTTTACATTTCCTCTGGTTGTAGACACCTGTGTCTTGCAACCCCCCTATTGCTACTTCGAGTGACACGGCATCTGCTTTGCGGGTGTTTCTGAAAGGGCCAGTAGTTAGGGATTGTTGGTGCTCTATAAGATTTGAACCTTGGGTCTACCCCTGTGCCAACAAATGGTTCTATTGTCGAGACCGGGATCTTCTTGAGGGAATGTCAAGGGGGTTTCCATTGAAGACAGAAATTCAAAAGTGGATAGAAGAACAAGAAAAGGACTTCACCAAATATTATAACAATAACCCTAGTATTAGTATAGAGGATTGGTTGGGAAGGCATATCTTCACCAATATACCTGATATTTTCTTTGGAGGAGTTCATAAGGAGCTATACGAGTGGTTAGCTAGATTAGCATATACCCAGTTTGAGATCAGATCTAGACCACCTGTGGTTTGGACGTCGGTGTTGATAAAGAAGGTCAAGAGAGTTGATAACGTCATGTAAAGAGCAGTAGATAACTGATTTGATAACATTATTGGAGGGTAAATTACTAAGTTTGTAATTGATAGAGTAGAGTCATATAGCCAAGCAAAGAGATATTTCTTTAAGGGACCTAGAGGAAAAATTTTACACTTTTTGAAGTTGAAGATCAAGATGCTATTGCATGAGAAGAACATATTGAACATACGTGCAGTGGGATATCATTCAGAGAGGTTCCTCTAGTGAACCTGTTTGAGCAGAGTCACGAGCCACTAGCACGGGAAGAAGGGTTCTACAATGGGGAAGAAGAAGATCTATTGAATGAGGAATATTTAGAATCTTCTAGGACAGAGCAAGGGAATACTGAAGAACCTCGCCTAGAATAATTAGGAACCTTAGGGACTATGCCTACCGTCGGCATAAGTACTACTACTCCTCCTATTGTTTTAACAACATTGAGTAACTAAAGTAGACAAAGTTATTAGAGCACTCAGAGCACTCAGAGCACTGTTACCAACAGTTCAATACATACTCAGTCAACAAACCTAAGAAGATCTATGGGAGATGAAATGAGGCTACCTATCTTTAGAGAAGATGGATCTAAAGATCCTGATCAACACTGGTTCTTATGTGAAGCTGTATGGAGTATCAAGCAAGTCAATGACAAAGTTGTTAAGAGAGCTCAGTTTACTACTACCTTGACATACCGTGCATTGAGCTGGTACATGAAGTTTGTTAAAGGAGTTGCACAACCTAAACCGTTGAATGATATCAAGATTGTGTTGAGTGCAGAATTCAAGAAGCCCAAGTCGGAGTCACAGTGCATTACAGAACTGAAAGAAATCAAGGAGAGAGTAATTGAACCTGTTTGGGAGTTTGATCAGAGGTTTAAGACCTTGACAAGACGATTGAGTTTTTAGATTCCAGACGAGCAGAATAAGGAATGTTTCATTGCTGCCCTCTTACCACACATCAGAGTTTCGCTGATGCAACAGAAGGTTGTTTCACAGGCTGAGGCATTGGAGATCACCATGAAACTAGAATCAGCCCCTATGGGAGAATCCAGCTCAAGTATGAGTCAAATTTTGAGTAAGATAACTATCTTATCTCTGCAGGTCGAAGATATGAAGAAAGAAAAGGGGAAAGATAAAAGAGAAGACATATGGTGTATCAGATGTAAATCGGAGGTCCATGACAAGGAGCATTGTCCCCTATTTAATGAATACTTGGCCTCTAGGGATCCAAGCCCTTTGAAGCAGGTTACTCTACCCTGATGCGAGGTATGTAGAAATAGACATCGTCCTGGTGAATGTTATTACATGCAAAAATATGTCCAGCCACCTACCAATCTTTACTGCACATTCTATAAATCTATGGGGCATGATGAGAAGGATTGTAGGGCTTATGACCACTTGCATGAAAGGTCAAGAGATGCATATAGGATTCAAGGAGAAATGCAGCAAGAGGGAAATGCTACATAGTTTAATTCTCCAGGAAGAGGAAACTTCAACCCTCGTGGTGGATTCAAAGGAAGAGGATGAGGAGGCATGGGTCGAGGTCGAGGTCAGATCATTTGTTATAACTGCGCCCAGCCAGGTCACTTGGAAAGGGTCTATTATAACCCTAAATTGCACCAGACATGCTTACCTAGAATCAGGCCATCTCATTTGCCTTCTTTTCCAAGCCACTACTGAACAACTTCTTAAAAAACACTCTTTTTGAAGGCATACGTGCCCTACTCCACTATTGCATGCATGTGTATGCTGGTTGACCCACTACAGCCCGCGTATACCTAAAAAGCATGAAAAATGGAAAGTTGCAGATGAAACACATAGTTTTGGGTAAGTTAACTAAACCGTTTGACCGCCCATAGTCGATCACTCGACCAAATACCTAGCCCTTTCTAGCCTATAAAATAAGGGGTAGGGGTCCCATTTGAAGAAGAAAATCATAGCAAATAAACTATACCCAATTTAGCATTCCCCTTGCCCCAACCTTTTGCAACTATTGTGTGAAGAGAAGCATATACAGAAGCAGTTGGAGCATAGATTCGAGGAGCACAGGACCCGATTCGAGGAGCAGTGGTCGATCTCACCATTGTAAGGTTACTCTTGTGAGATTAATAAAATAAGTACTTTTCTCGTCCCACCATATGAGATTGTCAATATTTAAATTTGATTATATTTTGATAGAATATCTAACCCGTTATTTTATAGATTATATGCATGTGGAGTTCTTTGTTTGTCTTTTATGATTGCATTTTCAGCCTAGGTTGTGTTCCAGCATAGCATGCTTTTTCATTTAAAACATTTCTTGTGTTTCCTAGCTTTTTTAACTAATTTTTAGCTGGAAATTTTAAGAAAAATGAGTTTCATTTTGAAAAAAAATTCCACCTCATGGTCGAGGGGGGCATGAATCGTACATTCATCAGTTTCTTTTAGAATCTTTTGTTACCCCTGCTTTGATTGGAAGAAAATATATATAAAAAAAAAAAAAAAAAATAGCTTATTAGGTCCCTTTCTTTCTTGGCATCTACTTTGCATTGTTATTTGAAAAAGAAAAATAAATTAGCATAGCGTTGTGTTTTCTTCTAATTTTAAAATCATTTCAAAAGAAAAAATAAGAAATATAATCATTATTTGTCAGTGTTCATATAAGTTTCATCATTTTTCGCAAGAGTCTTAACAACATCAGTTGCACTACTGTACCCTTTTTGAGTAAATCAAGCTAGTAAAAAGAACGCTAATTAGAATTTACTAGACTTTATGTTTGTAGGGTCCATCAACTAGTTTAGGGTTAGGACCTTGAATTAGGTTGGAGAGGAAACTCTTCAAGGCCATTAAATCAAACATTGGATTATGTTCTAGGGAGTGTATAAGTCCAGTAATGTGGAAATTATCTAGGACCCCCCTCTAACACAGGGGATAAACACGAGGTCACATGCGGAAAGGTAGCGGAGATAACCCCTCCAAAGTCGAACCAAGCGTAGTGTGGAACACATATAGAGGACTTGTCTTGGGATTCTGTTGATCGCATTTTCCATGGAGCTTTGTGGGTCTCGAATCCATTCGAGGTTCTCAGTCATCTTCCAGAACACTTTCATTCGATACCCTTGATAGGTTTTGGGCTTGATACCCAACTCATTGTGGTCCACCCGACTGTCGAATGTACCTACCTGGTGATTGTTCATGAGCTGGAAACCTAGTTGCCTTTATTTTAGGGACTTACACAGGTGACCTCAGGGGTATACCATAGTACCTAGGGAAAACAACAGGCCACACTTTGCAGATTATACCCGGAGGGTGCTTCCATATTCCCGTTGCACTTGCACCGGTAATTTTCTCTAGTGTTGGCTGGTGTAACTATTCTTCCTACTAGTTAGTCGTTTGATTGATTTTCCTTTAGGAATTTTTTCAGTGTGTGCTCTGTGCTCCCTAGTTTTCCATAGTGATTTAGCCATCCATTTCCTTGGGTCTCTAACCTAGGGTGGTAGACTGCCCACTCCACAATTCGTGAGGACTTTGTGGTCTTCCACTTAGAAACATGGAGCCGCCTCTTTATAGGCGTTGTTTTGATAAAATTGGTTCGCCATAGTCAGTGTGTGAGACTTTTACGAACTTGAATGATCCTACAAGGGGAGAACCTGTGCATAATATCTTTATGGAAAAGGTTACTGACGATACCAACCGAGGAACCCCTTCGCAAGGGGATTCTTGTGCTTTTCCTTTCTTTGGAAACATTGGTGTCCCTTTGATGGCCACTTTGTACATTCCTGGGTTGAATGTGGGATTTCCAGTTTGGTTGGGTACCATTACAAATGTCCCAAATTCTCTTTATGCTTCCCAGTTAAGCACTTTATGTCATGGGAATAATGTTGATTTTCCTTCATCAGCAAATTCTTCTCCTCCTTCTTCTCCCACCTCTGGTCAAATTACAGTTACTAGTAACCAAAAGTTTAAACGAAATAGAAAGAGGAAGAATAGGAAGAAGAAATCACCAACCTCTGTGAGTCATGTTGGAGATAGGTCGACAACCTCTGCAAGTCACGTTGAAGACCAGCACCCAACCTCTACAAATTATGTTGGGGGCAAGAACCCACCCTATGCAAGTCATGTTGGGGGGAAAATTCTAGTCACTGCTAGTCATACTGGTAATAGTTATGTAGCCTCTGCGAGTCATGTTATCAACCCATCACCAACCTTTGCAAGTCATGTTGGAGATGTGCAACCAGCCACTGGTAATCATGTTGGGGGCATCAATTTTGTTGAGAAACCTAGACGGATAGGACGTAAGCCTAAGTTCCCTTGTAATATTTGTAAGGGAGATCACCTTACTCATTTATGCCCTGGCCTTCTAGAGGTTCGAATATTGTGGTCCCTATCTGCAAGCTCTTCTAATTTTGAGTCTTCTGAGGTTTCCTCACAGTCTTTTTCAGCCCTTGGCTGAGAAAGTGGTCATGTCGATGCAATCATCGGCTGATCCCACTCCTCTTTTAAGGGGTGAGGTGACTTTAGACCTTGTAGTCTCTTAGCCTATTCATCTATTGGTTGAGAAAGTGGTCACGCCGATGCAGTCATCGGTTGATCCCACTCCTCTTTAAAGGGGTGATGTGCCTTTAGACCTTGTAGTCTCTCAACCTATTCAGACATTGGTTGAGAAACTGGTCATGTCGATACAGTCATCGGCTAATCCCACTCCTCTTTTAGGGGGTGAGGTGCCTTTAGACCTTGTAGTCTCTCAACCTATTCAGCCATTGGTTGAGAAAGTGGTCATGTTGATGCAGTCATCGACTGATCCCACTCCTCTTTTGGGGGGTGAGGTGCCTTTAGACCATGTAGTCTCGCAGCCTATGCATTCATTGGTTGAGAAAGTGGTCATGTCGTTTCAATCCTCGGCTGATCCCAATCTTCTCTTGAAGAGTGTTGAGTCTACCAAAGTGGTCACATCGATGCCATATTCGACTGATCCCACTCCTCTCTTGGGGAGTAAAGTGTCTACCGACTATGTTTTTAGCATTTCCAGTTTTGTACTTTCAAAACAAGGGGGCATTATGCTCACTCCAAGCACACCCCCTCCAAGCCCTAGGATGGTTTCCTTTGATTGGAATGATCTTGTTGAGCCTCGTCTTCCTTCTTCTGCACCTTTTCAAATAAGGGTTGAAGTTAATTCAAAAAACATCTATCGATGTATCATGGATGAAGGAGCCTCCACAAGTATTTTATCCTCCTCGGTTTGGAAATTCTTGGGATCTCCTGAGCTTGTATCTGCTTCGCATGAGCTGTTGGATTTTGACAGACGTCCTAGTGAATATTTGGGGGTTCTTCCTCATTTGTCTATCTCGTTAGGTGGGAAGATTGTCTGTGTCGATGTTATAGTGGTGCAAGGCCCGTTAGATTTCAATATGCTTATCTGGCATGATTATGTATATGCTATGAAAGTTGTGGTATCTATGATCTTCCGAGTGATGCATTTCCCTCACAATGGAAGCATTGTCACTATTGACCAGCTGGCATCTGATAATCACCATCCTAATTCAACGTTAGTTCAGGCTGCCCCTTTATATGTTCCTAGTGTTCCTGTAGACTCCACCCCACCATGGGTTAATTATGTGGTGTATTATCCTCGGTGTTCAATTGCTTCTGAGCACGAACCTGTGAAATCATGTTTGTCTTATCAAGACTTGGTCTCGAAAATTGATCCTTTGGTTTATTCAATGTGGGCATGGGAGCCCTTGCTTCCCCCTCTTGGTCCAAGTGGGCTTGAGTATCCTTCTGAGTCTAATCTCATTGTTTGTAGATCCTCAAGCCCTCTTGATCGTGATTCTTCGCTGATAGACTCTGCCAATCCTGGCCAGAACCTCCATCGTCATATGGAGTATGGTAAGTTTACTTCACCCTTTGGGACCGTTGATCCTCGTTTGCATGATTTCTCAGATTTTGAATTTCCTTTAGATGAGGCTATCCTTGAAGCCATGACTATGGTTTCTATACCATGGGAGGAATTACACCGTAATTTGTGTTTTCTTCCCTTTTGGGAGACTTTCCAAGTTGACTATCGAAGAGACTCTTGGTCTGAGCCTAGAAGCGGGCTCTACCTGAAATAGTTTCATACATGAGTCATAGCCCCCACGAATCTTCTTTTAATCCCTTTTCAGGCCCTCTAAAAATGAAAATATTATCGAGCGATCTTGTTGACCTTCACACTCGCTAAACTGAAATTCGAAGTCACATCTATCCGGTGGTATTTTACCCCTTTTTAGTCTAGATGGTCATTTGTACAAATAAAGGTATACTCTAGGAGCTTCGGTTCCCTAGAAGAGTATTCTCAGGTATGATTTTAACCCTTTTTCGGGCCTGAGGGACTAAATTTATGAAAAAGGAACCCTCACAGAGTCCATAGTTAAGCTCTTTTCAGACTCCCTAAAATTGGAAAGATCGTTGAGTGACCTTATTATTTCACACTCGTTAAAATGGTCCAGAAGAACATTCCTGATGGAGTCCATAGTTAATCTTTTTTCAGACTCCTTAAAAATGAAAAAATCGTTGAGTGATCTTGTCTTTATCACACTCGTTAAAATGGTTTTGAATAGATGTCTGGTCGGTGCTACTTTACCCCTTTTTTGAGCCGACTAGACTATCTTCGAAAAAGGTACCCTAGTGGAGTCTCCTTTTATGCCTTTTCAGACTCTCTAAATATGAAAAAACGTCGAGCTTTCCTTCTCTGGGCTCGTTAAAATTACATCGAATGACGTTACCATTCTGTGTCTTATTAATCGTGTTTTCATACCTGCGTCTTTGGCATAATGTCGGCTCCATGTTGCTCTCAATTGAACCATCTTAAGCATTCCTTATATGCAATCCCTATAGCACTTTACCTCTGTGTCTTGACACCTTTAGCCCATGGAGGATTTTTCCCGAGTGTCCTTTTCCTGCATATGTCCCTTTGCCCTGCGCATTCATGTGTTATGTGCGCTTGGAACTAGTATGTCCGCGACACTCGATCCTCCTTTGTAACATAGCATTCTTTTATTCTTTTTCAATCTTTCCAAAGTTATTGAAAAAGACAAAAAAAATCAAATATACCCCAAAAAGTGGAAGGGAAAAGTATTTTGTTTTTATTGGCAGCACAATGAGTCTCCCTTGGACAAAGCACATCCTTTCGTTTGTTCATCAAGCCTTGGGATTTAACATGACCTTAGGAAGCCATTCTCTCTACATAGAGTTGTGTCCTCCTTCATTTGGTTATTCTTCCAAACATATAGAGAGTTTGTGGTGCCTCCTGCATTGTGAACTTATGTCAAAATATCATGTTGCCTGAGTCTCATATTTTGTCGTGCTATTGTCCAAGGGAAGTTATTACCAAGCTTGAGTCGACCCCCTCTGCAGATTATCTCTTACCCTCATGCCCGGTCATCCCGAAAGCCCAATCAAGTCTTTGTTTGAAATCCATGAAGCCCTCAACCTGATCATCAAAATCCTCTAGTCCGTTCCTAACAAGTTGTCGAAGACCTCTGTGTAGTGAAGATGTACACTCATATTACACTCCTACCCGATTTGTGAATATTTTGAAGTTGTTTCTTGAGCTCTGAAGGCCTCATCTCTAGCCATCAGGCCTAATTCGCTTCTTGAAGATGGATACTATACATGTATATCTTTTTTATTTCGAGATGTATATTTGTTGTGTATTGCTCGCGGCTACACTTTATATAGTTATATGACATGGATCTACAATGTATTTGATTGGTAGCCATGATTTTATTCTGAGCATGGGTATGCCCGCCTCGGTGAGACAATTGTTATTTTGTAGATGGCACCTCCTGAATTATGGTTCCTGGGCTCACTTTTTTGGTACGTTGGTGAATATTGATAATGTATTTCGGCCATCAGATGCTCTTCTGACCTCACACATTAGGGGGCATCTGTTATAACCCTAAATTGCACCAGACATTCTTACCTGGCATCAGGCCATATCATTTGTCTTCTTTGCCAAGCCATTATTGAACAGATTCTTAAAAAACACTCTTTTTGAAGGCATACATGCCCTGCTCCACTATTGCATGCGTGTGTACGCTGGCTGACCCACTACAGCCTGTGTATACCTAAAAAGCATGAAAAATGGAAAGTTGCAGACGGAACACACAATTTTGGGTAAGTTAACTGAACCGTTTAACCTCCCATAGTCAGTCACTTGACCAAATACCTAGCCCTTTCTAGCCTATAAAAGAATGGGTAGGGGTCCCATTTGAAGAAGACAAATCATAGCAAAGAAACTATACCCGATTTAGCATTCCCCTTGCCCCAACCTTTTGCAACTATTGTGTGAAGAGAATAATATAAAGAAGTAGTTGGAGCATAGTTGAAGAGGATCCCAGGACCATATTCGAGGAGCAGTGGCTGATCTCACCATTGTAAGGTTACTCTTGTGAGATTAATAAAAGAAGTAATTTTCTCGTCCCGCCATATGAGATTGTCAATATTTAAATTTGATTATATTTTGATAGAATCTATAACCCATTAATTTATAGATTATATGCATGTGGAGTTCTTTGTTTGTCTTTTATGAATGCAGGTCAGCGTTGGGAGGAGAGTTGCAGTCAAGGAGCGACCAAGCATTAAAGGGATCAACATCAAACACAGAAACTAAGGTACAATAATTGGATCTCTTTAACCTTGTATTTGCATATGAATAATGGGGTTTATGATTGGGATGTTGGTAAAAATTAAGAGACTTTAGGTCATTTTTGCATGCATGATAAAACCCTTAATGTGATGGGACCCCTACCCCTTCTTTTATAGGCTAGAAAGGGCTAGGTATTTTGTCGAGTGACCGACTATGGGCGGTCAAAAAGTTTAGTTAACTTACCCAAAACTATGTGTTCCGTTCGAAACTTTCCATTTTTCATGCTTTTTAGGTATACATGGGTTGTATTGGGTCAACCAGCGTACACATGTGTGCAGTAGTGGAGAAGGGCGTGTATGCCTTCAAAAAGAGTGTTTTTTAAGAAGTTGTTCAATAGTGGCTTGGCAAAGAAGGCAAATGAGATGGAATGATGCCAGGTAAGTATGTCTGGTGCAATTTAGGGTTATAACAGGGACTGTCATAACCCTTGTACCACTTGCATCTACTGCAACTCATTTGAACATGTTATTGAATATTGTCTAGTATTGCTGGTGAAACTTCAGGAAAGACAGGGTGGAAACCAACAATTGCAGCTAATATTAGTGTAACCTTGCGAAGAGGATCCCAGAGTCGTTGTTATCACTAGGGGAGGCATTGTTATAGGAGAAGACAGGGTGACTCCAGAAAATACTATAGAGGGATCAAGGATCAGAAGGTCTGTAGAGAAGACATGGTTGCTTGATTCAAGAAAGGAAAAGCATACATTCGAAGAGGAAAGAAGAGAATTTGGAAGAGAACATGCTTCTTCATCTAAGGCACAACTAGAAGTGAGAGAATGTGGAATGCCTCTGGCATTCAATCAGTCTTCCTCGCCCGAAGATGGAAAAGAGGCAAGCAAGCTTATGGATTTCCTATACAGTTGCATTAATTTGATTAAGGATGAAAGAGTTGTGCAAGAAATAAAAAAACTTGATTAGACAGTACGAGATAGGAAGGGTAGATCCTCTACTGAATAAGGCAGTACATCAAGTATCTATAAAGAGAAGGACAAACAAGGAACTACACCTTAATACTCATATTGTAGACTATGACATATATTATGTGGTCCTCCACTTGGGATCAGAAGTCAATGTTATGATGAAGAAGACCTGGGCACTGATGGGAAAACCTAAGTTGATTTACTCTCCTATCAGGCTCAGGATGGATAATCAGTAGGAAGTAAGCCCCTTTGGGAGATTGGATCATGTCCCTGTGGACATTGACGGGGTAAGCACATTTGCAGAATTCGAAGTGATTGAGATAGTTGATTATAGTTGTCCTTATCCTGCATTGTTGGGCATTGATTGGGCTTTCAACAATTTGATTGTTGTTGACCTAAATAAGAGAAGAATGAAAATTGAAGGTTATGGACTTAGGTTCATTGCACCTCTTGATCCTGATGAAGGTCGTAGATAAACATAACCTATCATAGAAGAAGACCGTGCTTATGAACTAGAGAATATATATAAATTGACAACAAGACAACCAGATTACATTAATTCTATGGTAGATGGAAATTTAAGTTGGCGAAGTGAAAGTCCATGATCATCAGATTCAGAAGAAGGATTAGAGAACTGGCAGAACATAATGTATGAATTTTATGTGTGGAGGTGTTCAAGATTGACTAGGGAAGTTCATTGGATTGGCACAAAAGTAAGTAATCTGCCCACATTTGATGGTTTAAATCATTTATAAACATTCTTATTGGAATTTGAAGAAATTGTACCAGTACAATAGAGGTTGTTGGCACTGGATGAAGCCTTGAAATCAACACCAGCAAGATGGTGGGGAACACACAAGAAGAACATCGTGGAGTGGGTACAATGTTGCACTTTGATGACAGTGCGCTTTTAAGACCAAGTCCAAGGGTGAGAAGTTTGATACATAGGTCAGAGATGTCTGAAGGACCATGTGCGGAGTTGTGAGGAGGCTTGGAGATGCATTCCTAAAGAAAAATGGGTGCATAAGTTCATTAACACGCTAAACACAATGCCTATCAATTGGTATCTTCAAGAAGAGTTGCACCTCACCACTTTAGATTGGTACGGTATGACCCAGAACTTTATAGCTACATTTTTATTTGAAAGTCAGTACCCCACAATAGATCAGGCTTTACAAGTGGTAAGACATAAATTCTTTGAGGAGGCACCTAACCTCCCTCTGGAGCAAGAAGAAGATGAATGGACTGCACCTCTTCAGAAATTACAGGGTTGTTACAATATTAATTCTAATGAAGATGATCCTAGGAATGTGAACATCACAAAAATTGAAGGACAGAGAGACATAGAAGGGACAGGGATTGAACTACCTTTCATTGGATAGCTAATTAAAATCAAGAAAGTTAATATTGGAACCGATAAATCACCTAAGTTTACCAACGTTGGAGATTATTGGGATGATTCCACTATTGATAACATTAAAAAATTATTGCATGAATATCAGGACTTGTTTCCAATCAAGTTCACAAACATGAAGGGCATTAAAGGGGCCATGGGAGAAATGAAGATCCCTTTGAAGCCAGATGCAAGGCCAATTAAGCAAAGACCCTACAGACTGAGTCCCAAGTATAAGTAGAAAGTTAGGGTTGAATTAGACAGAATATTGGAAGAAGGAATCATAGAACCTGTTGAAGAATATGAATGGATCAGCCCTATGGTGTTCCAAGATAAAAATATAGGAGAAATCAAAATCTGTGTAGATTTAAGGAAACTGAATGATGCATGTTTACATGATCCATTCCCTACACCATTTACTGATGAAGTGTTAGATAATGTAGGAGGACAAGAAGTTTACTCCTTCACAGATGGATTTTCAGGTTATCACCAGATCAGGAATGCTAAGGAAGACAGACATAAGACCACATTTGCAACAGAATGGGGTTCTTTCCAGTACACTGTGATGCCTTTCGGATTGAATAATGCACCAGCCATATTTTCCAGGGTGGTGATAGAAGCATTCAAGGAATTTTTACATAAATTTTTGGAAGCATACTTTGATGATTGCATTGTTTTTATCTTATTGAAAAAACATATTGAATGTTTGAGACTAATGTTGGATAAGTGCAGGCAATGTCAGATTGCCCTGAACCTGAAGAAGTGCATATTCCTTTCACCTTTTGGAGTATTACTGGGACACATTGTATGTAAGCAGGGGTTGTTGGTAAATCCTTCCAAGATTGCCATCATTATTGATCTACCTCCTCCTACTTCGGTTAGATAGCTACGCACTACACTGGGACATACTGGATACTATAGAAAGTTTATCAAGGGATATGAATAGATAAAAACATCCATGGAAAAGATTTTAAATAAAGATCACCAGTTTCAATGATCAGAGGAATGCCAACAGAGCTTCGACACACTAAAGAAAAAAATGGTCATTGCTCCTATTCTGGTTTTTCCAGATTGGAGTAAGGAATTCCACATCCATGTCGATGCTTCATATATTGCGTTAGGAGTAGCATTAGTACAACTAGGAGCAGGAGATATTGACCACCCACTATCCTTTGCTAGCAGGAAGCTTTCTACAGCTAAGATAAATTACACTACCACTGAAAGAGAAGGTTTAGCTATGGTGTATGCGCTGCAGAAGTTTCGACGCTACTTGTTGGGAGGACATTTTAAGATGTTCACTGATCACTCTGCGTTGAAATACTTAGTCAACAAGTCAGTGTCGGGGAGAATAATATGCAAGTGGCTATTGTTATTCCAGGAATATGATTTTGAGATTGTGGTCAAGCCAGGGAGAATGAACAAGGGACCTGACCACTTTTCTAGGTTAGAACATGGAGAGGAACCTACCAGTTTGGAGGATACACTACCAGATGCATGGTTGTTGGCCATCAGAAAATTTGATGATCGCTTCACTGAGATAGTCTAGTTCTTGTCTACAAGAATGGCACCCCACGAATATACAATTATTCAGAAGAAACAACGGGTAGTTCGCGCTGCAGATTTTTCACTTATAGTTGGACAGCTATATAAGATGGGACCAGATGAAATTTTGAGGAGATGCGTTATGGAGGTAGAAAGACCACTCATTCTGGCATAAGCACATGAATTCATCGCAGGAGTACATTAGGTAGGGAAAGAAACAACGCATAAGGTTCTTAGAGCTAGCCTCTGGTGGCCCACCTTACACAAAGATGCTAAGAAATACTACAGAGCCTGTGATGTATTCCAAAGAGTTGGGAAACCTTCCAGAAGAGATGAGATGCCTTTAGCACCTCATCTAACTTTACAGACATTTGAGAAATGGGCCATTGATTTTGTGGGACCTATCAACCCACCAGAAAAGTGCACAGGAGCCCGATACATCATCACTGCGACAAAGTATTTGACCAGATGGGTAGAAGAAAGAATAGTTAAGGACTGTAGTGCAAATACAGCTGCGCAATTCATATTTGATGATATCATAATCAGATTTGGATGCCCAAATATCCTCATGAGTGATCAAGGCACACATTTTATTAATACGACTATTCAAGCCTTGACTCGGGAATTTGAAGTTCACCACCAGAAGAGCACGCCATACCACCCGCAAGTGAATGGTACAGTCAAAGATTTCAATAAGATCTTGGAGACAGCGCTAACTAAGATTTGTAGTGTTAATAGAGATGATTGGGATTTAAGAATTCCAACAGTATTATGGGCTTATAGAACCACTTGCAAAAATATGACAATGCAGACTCCCTTTAAGTTAGTTTATGGCTTGGAATCAATGGTACCTATGGAATATTTGGTTCCCATATTAAGAATTGTAGTATTTACAGGTATGGATGACACATGTGTTGTGCGAGACAAGCTTGTGAAGTTAGTGGAACTAGAGGAAGATAGGTTTATTGCAGGATTTCATCAGCAGGTACAGAAGGAACGAGAAAAGGATTATCGTGACAAACATATCAAGAAGAAATCATTTAAGCAAGGAGATCCGATATTGGTATATGACAACAAGTTCATGAAGCATCCAGGGAAGTTCAGGACACATTGGCTTGGGACATATGATGTTTCCTATGTTACAGAAGGAGGAGTTGCACAGTTGAAGACCTTGAATGGAGAATGGAAGGAACGTTTAGTAAATGGGAGCCGATTGAAATTGTATTATGACAACCAGTTGCCTCGCAAGTCTCATTAAAAGAAGTGGAAGAAGGTTTTAGGTACCAAGTGCAATTGAAACTGGGTACCAGACACAGAAAAGACAGTCTTCACACAATAGGGAGGGACAGAGCAGGAAGCACAGGCTGCTCCGTGCAGTCTGTAGACGAAGTAAAAAAGAAGGTTCAATCTTGTAGTGACTCGGGACGAGTCACATGTGAGTGTTGGGGGCCTATTGGCCCTTTTTGTTCTCGGTCATTCTATCAGCGGGTGAGAAAAATAGAGACCGCTCTGCATGCCTTGCAGGGTTCACCAAGGCAGAACAGCTATAGCAGCGAGAATGTTAATAAAAAGCAGAAAAACAAAACAGAAAACAATCTAATCTAACAACTGTGAAGCAAATAACGATTCGAAAATAAACAGAAATATCAAACATGAGACAAGGAAGTCCACAATGGTTCCAGGCTTGATCTATTAGCGAAACCAGAGTACACGCTGAAGGCAGAGATAAGGATTCCCTCTCCCTCCAATGGAAGGTCCTTCGGATCTCTCAAGATTGTGCTTTCCTTACAAAACAAGTAGAGTTGAAATGAAACGGTGAAAGAACTCTGAATTAGGCTGTAGACTGATGGCTTGTCAAAAGGACTGAGCTCTGAATCTGGATAGCGTAACTTTGCATGGAATTCTCTGCTGAAACAACGAGCCTTCACTGTTATTTATAACATTTTCCAGGCGGTCACGTAACTAGCTTCCAGTGTAAACACGGTGCTGTTTAGGGTTTGTTTAAGCCATTAATTCGCCGATTTCGCAGAACCGACCCTGATCTGGATGTCAAATCATCTTGGGGGAAGGTCCATCGGTGGTCGGGAGGCTGACTTAAGCATTTAATGTGCCGTATTAGCATATGCGCGGCTTTTTATGTGGACAGTCGTGCGTCGGGCGCATTGAGCGCGCGCAACACATTCTTATCCCGCGCATACGTGCGCACCCTACTGTTGTGAAGTGTCCTTCACTTTATGGTTATTTTGTATAGCTTTTGACTCTTCTGGAATGCTGTGAACTTAATTTTGTGCCATGAATGACTTCATTTTTGTTTTGATGATGTGGATTTCTTGTCGCCATGTGCAGATGAAATTTCAGTGATAACAGATGCCCCCTGATGGATGAGGTTAGGAGCATACGTATAGCCGAAATCCATCAATGTTTCTTCTACTGAGAGTGTTGTTGGTAAGGGAAAGAAATGGTGGGACCTGTCGGAACGATCCGTTGG
>ML780726.1:50581-73887 GCA_009831015.1 Picea engelmannii
TAAGTGCCTATGTTTGCTAGATTATCCCCTTTATAAGTTGAGGGGCTAAGTGGTGCTGTATTCAGAACATACACGACATCATTCTTGATAAGGAAACTGAGTCTCCCCACATCCAACCTTACAATGAAAAGTTTGATTCAAACACGCGGCTGTTAGAATGAACAGAGGCGCATGCACGCGCCTGTGTGGTGGTAAACCCGCGCACTTGCGTTTGTGACCGAAAAAAGAAATTTTGGACCAATTTCCCTCGATTCTGCCGTGAATCGACTGTCCCGTAGGTCCGTGGAGGCCTGCAGGTTAATAAAAAACAAAAAGGAAAGCGAATTGAACCCGATTGAGAGAGGATTTTATACCTTTGGACTCCCCAGTGGAGTCGCCAACCTGTTCTCGGTCATTCTATCAGCGGGTGAGCAAAATAGAGACCGCTCTGCATGCCTTGTAGGGTTCACCAAGGCAGAACAGCTATAGCAGCGAGAATGTTAATAAAAAGCAGAAAAACAAAACAGAAAACAATCTAATCTAACAACTGTGAAGCAAATAACGATTCAGAAATAAACAGAAATATCAAACATGAGACAAGGAAGTCCACAATGGTTCCAGGCTTGATCTATTAGCGAAACCAGAGTACACGCTGAAGGCAGAGATAAGGATTCCCTCTCCCTCCAACGGAAGGTCCTTCGGATCTCTCAAGATTGTGCTTTCCTTACAAAACAAGTAGAGCTTAAATGAAACGGTGAAAGAACTCTAAATTAGGTTGTAGACTGATGGCTTGTCAAAAGGACTGAGCTCTGAATCTGGACAGCGTAACTTTGCATGGAATTCTCTGCTGAAACAACGAGCCTTCACTGCTATTTAGAACATTTTCCAGGCGGTCACGTAACTAGCTTCCGGTGTAAACACGGTGTTGTTTAGGGTTTGTTTAAGCCATTAATTCGCCGATTTCACAGAACCGACCCTGATCTGGATGTCAAATCATCTTGGGGGAAGGTCCATCGGCGGTCGGGAGGCCGACTTAAGCATTTAATGTGTCGTATTAGTAGATGCGCGGATTTTTATGTGGACAGTCGCGCGTCGGGCGCATTGAGCGTGCGCAACACGTTCTTATCTCGCGCATACGTGCGCACCCTACTGTTGTGAAGTGTCCTTCACTTTATGGTTATTTTGTATAGCTTTTGACTCTTCTGGAATGCTGTGAACTTAATTCTGTGCCATGAATCACTTCATTGTTGTTTTGATGATGTGGAGTTCTTGTCGCCATGTGTAGACGAAATTTCAATGATAACACTTGTTTATGGAAGGAAACAAATATTAAGGAAGAGGATCGAAGCACGAACTGTGCGTAAGGCACATTAACCGAGAATGGGTTGAAATGGTCAAAGAAGAAGAAAAGAAGGATCAAAGTAAGGGAAATCTATCCATTGAAAGAGAAGATCAAAGAAGACAGATCAACAAAGAATATGGATCATGGATAACTCAGCAAGTGGAAAAAGCCACCAACGGATGCTTTAGATCACCTCGCGAAAAAGGAGGAAGAATAGGCTGGAGAAGCCCTTAAGATATGGGTTGCGTGGGACCTAGGGTTTTGACACCTAAGGTTTTGGTATTTAGGGTTTTGACACTTTGGCCTCGATCTAAGGTTGTCTAAGAGTCAGTATAATGTATAAATAAATATCTAGAGGAGTGAGGAGGGGTTGTTGATGTTAGTTGATTATTGTTGTTGCGTAAGAGAAGCATTGTATTGTGAGAGCATTCTTGTATTGTGAGAGCATTCTTGTATTGTGGATCTTCAGCTGGGTGCGAAGATCAACCTTGTAGCTGGGTGCGTAGGGAGGGGAGAGAAACATAAGGAGAGAGAGAGATATGTAGCTAAGTGCGCAGATAGAACTATATGTTTCCATTTAATATATCAAGAAAAGTAGTTATGTGGACGTAGCCCTAGGGAGAGGGTGAACCACGTATATCTTGTTGTTTTATGTGATTGATGCTTTGTTAGTTTCCACTTGATATATTTTTATTGCATTGTTGTGTTAGCTAAGAGATATAACTTGTGAAGTAGGATTAAGCATGGTAAAGAATATCTATATTTATTGGTGTTGTGTTTTGGATTCACTTTGCATTTCCTCTGGTTGTAGACACTTGTGTCCTGCAACCCCCCTATTGCTACTTCAGGTGAGATTGCATCTTTTTCGCAGGTGTTGCCAAAAGGGCCAGTAGTTAGGGCTTGTTGGTGATCTGTAAGAGTTGAACCCTGGGTCTACCCCTGTGAAAACACGAGTCTTCCACTCTATATTTTTATAGTATTGGTACATTTCTTTCATTAATAGAAATCGCATATTACTATATTTTTGTATTTATGGTTGCATCTCTGATACATTTTTGTTATATTGTTGGATATCTGCAATATCTCTGTGCATTTCTTTATTACATCTTCGCTATCATTTCGTGCTGAAAATAATTTGGATCAATGGTATCAGAGCAGGCTTCTCTTGATCGTTTTTTCAGTGCATGTCCCCGATGAGGTCTAAGTATAGCAAGTTGGGTCTTGAGCTTTTCTCTCTTAAATACAACCTCTCTCGCATGCCCAAGAAACCCTCCATGGCAAAAGAAAAGATAAACAACGGAGCAGACGATCCTATAAATCTATTGCTTGAGAAAGCTCCCATGTGACAGAGGGACAAAAAGATGAAGAATTTTTCCCACATCCTTCAATGTCTGTTGATAGCAATAGGCGCATCTTCATCAAACAACCACTTTGGAAGCACCTCTCCTTTCAAGGTACATGTTAATTTTTATATTCCTATATTTCAAGGTTAGATAGATGCAGATGCCTTGGACAAATGGTTAAATCTGTTAGAATGTTATTTCTTTGTTCATAAATTTTTTGATTGGGAAAAAATCACCTTCACACTCCTTAAATCTCTCCCCCGTGTCAAACATTGGTGGGAAACTTACTGGGAGAAAAGTTCCACAGAGGAGTCTAGAATATATGGGGTCGATCCCACTTTGGATTTTTTTGTGGATGCGATAAAGGAACAATATTACCCTATTGGAAACTATGAGGACCAGTACGTGAGATGGACCAGACTGCGGTAAGAGAGGGGCCAAGAAGTTTCAGAGTTCACCAATATCTTTCACACCTTGTGCACCAAGTTGGGTATCAAAGACTCTGAACGACACTTGGTTCTGAAATATCATGGGGCTCTACACAGATACATCCAAACTAAAATGGATTTTCTGGACATATCATCACTCGGTGTTGCTTATCGATATGTTGTTAAAATCGAGAATAAATTTAAGCACCAAAACAAATGGGAATCTGGGTCTAAAAATTCGCAACAACCAAAGTATAACAAAGATGGCCCTAATAAACAGTTTCTTGAAAACCAGTCCAAGCCATAGGAAAAGAAGGGTCACGGGAAGATAAAGAAGGACACCGGAAAATGGTGCGATTTCTACAAAAGCCCCATGCACAGCACTGATCAATGTCGCTCAAAACAGCCATTGGTGGTCGAGATCAAAGACAAGGAGACGAACCTTAATTCAGAATCTGATTATGAAAATACTGGTAAAATACAGATCATCGACGTAGACCCAAATGCTATTGTCATGACCGCAATAATTCAACTAGAAGAACCAACAAATCCTGAAGAGGGGGAGCGCATTTTTCATTCACAGATATGGGTGAAGGGTACCCTGCTTCATTTTATTGTTGATAGCGGAAGCTAGAAGAACCTCATATCAGCAGAAGTTGTCAAACAATTGGGATTGATGACAACACCACACCCGCAGCCATACAACATTAGGTGGCTTAGCCAAGGACAAGATCTTCATGTTAGCCAGCAATGTCAATTTTAATACTGCATCTAGCCCTTCAAGGATGAGGTATTATGTGATGTTCTCTTGGGCCAACCATATATGTGGAAGCGCCATGTTTTTTATGAGTCTCGACCCCGTAGTATCATTGTTACTTTGGGGGGTCATCTCTACTTAATACCATAGGTAGTTCCAACTACTGTCCCAACTAAATAGTGCCACAAGGTAGTATCTCATACTACAAAATTCAGCTTCTTCACAATCTACTCAAAGGGTGAACAAAAGGATACTGCAACCACTACATCCTTGGCCCAAGCACATTCTATCCAACAGAAGTAGGTCGACAAGATTACAGTAAAGTGTAAAGATTCCTTCTGCACACATGCACCTCATGTAGCCAGACTAGTTAAAACGGTCCAACCCTTCCAGCCACATGTTCGTGACAACCTTCAACAAGCTAAGCAGTGCAACTTCCCCAACAAGGCAAGCAACTCATCAAGATGTAGATTCAGCAAATGTTTTTTCCTCTCCGTCGGTCACTCAACACAATGGAGACCATTGCTTCCTAAGGAGGGAGGATTGATCCAGGTGGATATCGGTGGCCACCCACCTTTTCCAACTGGCTCAAAACAGTTTTCTAGCAATTTTGGTAATTTACTATTTTTGGCAGTTTTTCGGGTCATGAACTTCTGGATCCATTTTGAGGCCCTAAACGACGTTTTTTGGGCATCTACCAATTAAACAATAATTTCATGCCAATAGTTGTATTCCTCGGATAGATGTTTCTAATGATGTATAATATGCGTCAAATGGAGGTATTATGCCAAAGTTACAACCCCGGGAAATTGATGTACCAATTTGCCCTGATGGGGCCCACATGACTTTTGGCGCTTCATCTCCTATGGTTAGGTTTTTGGATGTCTAGGTTTTTTGACATTTTTGTTTATTGTAAAAAGGCTTTCAGAGCCTCATTGTAATCATCTTCTTGTGAATGCGAGTAGCCGTCACATCTCTTCTCAGAGATAAGCTGCCACCATTCTAGCAAGTATTCCACTCTGTATTTTTACAGACTCTGTACATTTATTTCATTAATAGAAATCATGTATTACTGCATTTCTGTGTCTATGGTTGCATCTTTGATGCATTTTTGTTATATTACTAGATATTCACGATATCTCTCTGCATTTATTCATTACATCTCCGTTATCATTTCGTGCCAAAAATAATATGATCAATGGTATCAGAGCAGGCTATTGTTGATCATTTTTCTAGTGCATGTCCCCATCGAGGTCTAAGTATAGCAATTTGGGTCTCGAGCTTGTCTCTCTTGAAGACAATCGCTCTCGAATGCCCAAGAAACCCTCCATGGTAGATGCAAAGAAAAATGTTGGAGCAGACGATCCTATAAATCTATTACTTGAGCAATCTCTCATGTGACAGAGGGATGAAATGATGGAGAATCTTTCCCACATCCTTCAACATTTTTCGATAGAAACAGGATCATCTTCATCAAACAACCACTTTGGAAGCACCTCTCCTTTCAAGGTACAGGTTAATTTTTATATTCCTGAAGAGGGGGAGCACCTTTTTCATTCACAAATGTGGGTGAAGGGGACCCCACTGCATTTTATTGTTGATAGCAGAAGCCAGAAGAACCTCATCTCAGCAGAGGTCATCAAACAGTTGGAATTGACGACAACACCACACCCATAGCCATACAACATTGGGTGGCTTCGCCAAGGATGAGATCTTCATGTCAGCCAGCAGTGTCTATTGTCATATGGCATCCAACCCTTCAAGGATGATGCATATGTGATGTTTCTCCATTGGATGTATGTGATGTTCTCTTGGGCCAAGCATATATGTGGAAGAACCATGGTGTTTATGAGTCTCGACCCTGTAGTGTCATTGTTACTTTGGGGGGTCATCTCTTCAAAATATTAGAGTTATTTCCAACTATTGTCCCACCTAAACAGTGTCGTAGGGTATTATCTCATACTACAAAATTCATCTTCTTCACAATCAGTTCAAACAGTGAACAGAAGGATAATGTAACCACTACATCCTTGGACCAAGCACCTTCTATCCAACAGAAGCAGGTTGACAAGCTTGCAACAAAGTGTAAATATTCCTTCTGCACATAGGCACCTTATGTATCCATACTGGTTAAAAAGGTCCAACCCTTCCAGCCACATGTTCGTGACAAACTTCAACAAGCTAAGCAGCGCAACTTCCCTAACAAGGCAAGCAACTCATCAAGATGCAGATTCAGCAAACGCTTTTTCCTCTCCCCCGGGAACTCAAAACAATGGAGACCATTACTTCCTAAGGAGGGAGGATTGATCCAGGTGGATATTGATGGCCACCCACCTTTTCCATCTGGCTCAAAACATTTTCTGGAAATTTTGGTAATTTACTATTTTGTCAGTTTTTCGGGTCATGAACTTCTGGAGCCGTTTTGAGGCCCTAAACGACATTTCTTGGGCATCTACAAATTAGAAATGAGTTAATGCCAACATTTGTATTCCTCGGATAGATATTTCTAATGATGTATCATATGCGTCAAATGGAGATAGTATGCCAAAGTTACGACGCCAGGAAATTCATGTACCAATTTACCCCGACGAGGCCCACATGACTTTTGGTGCTTCATCTCCTAGGGTTAGGTTTTTGGATGTCTAGGGTTTTTTACATTCTTGTTTATTGTAAAAAGGATTTCAGAGACTCATTGTAATCATATTCTTGCGAATGCGAGTATCTGTCACATCTCTTCTCAGAGATAAGCTGCCACCATTCTAGAGAGTCTTCCACTCTGTATTTTGACAGTCTCTCTACATTTCTTTCATTAATAGAAATCGTGTATTATTGTATTTTTGTGTTTATGGTTGCATCTCTGATACATTTTTGCTATATTGTTGGATATTTGTGATATCTTTGTGCATTTATTTATTACATCTCCGCTATCATTTCGTGCCAAAAATAATTCGGATCAATGGTATCAAAGCAAGCTGCTCTTGATCTTTTTTTCAGTGCATGTCCGTGACGAGGTTCGAGTATAGATAGTTGGGTCTCGATATTGTCTCTCTTGAAGAAAATCGCTCTTGCACGCCCAAGAAACCCTCCATGGTAGAATAAAATAAAAACGATGGAGCAGACAATCCTATAAATATGTTGCTTGAGCAATCTCTCACATGACAGAGGGACGAAATGATGGAGAATTTTTCCCACATCATTCAACGCTTGTCGATAGCAACAGGTGCATATTCATCAAACAACCACTTTGGAAGTACCTCTCCTTTCAAGGTACAGGTTAATTTTGATATTCTCATATTTGAAGGTCAGATAGATGCGGATGCCCTAGACAAATGGTTAAATCTGTTAGAAGGTTATTTCTATGTTCATAATTTTTTCGACAGGGAAAAGATTACCTTCGCACTCCTTAAAGCTCTCCCTGATGTCAAACATTGGTGGGAAACTTACTGGGAGAAAAGTTGTACAGAGGAGTCTGGAATATATGGGGTCGAGCCCACATGGAATTTTTTTGTGGATGCGATAAAGGAACAATATTACCCTGTTGGAAAATGCGAGGACCAGTACGTGAGATGGACCACATTGCAGCAAGAGAGGGGCCAAGAAGTTCCATAGTTCACCAATATCCTCCACACCTTGCGCACAAAGATAGGTATCAAAGACTCTGAACAACACTTGGTTCTGAAATACTGTGGGGCTCTACACATATACATCCAAACTAAAATGGATTTTCTGGACATCTCATCACTCGATGTTGATTATCGATATGTTGTTAAAATTGAGCAGAAATTTAAGCACCAGAACAAACGGGAGTCTGGGTCTAAAAATCTGTAAAAACCAAAGTATGAAAAAGATGGCCCTAACAAACAGTCTCCTGAAAACAATCCAAGCCACAGGAAAAGAAGGGTCACGGGAAGACAAAGAAGGACACCAGAAAATGGTGCAATTTCCACAAAATCTCTTGGCACAACACCGATGAATGTTGCTAAAAGCATTCATTGGTGGCCGAGATCAAAGACAAGGAGCCGAACCCTAATTCAGAATCTAATTTTGAAAATATTGGTAAAAGATAGATCATTGACGCAGACCCCACTTCTATTGTCGCGACCGCAACAATTCAACCAGAAGAACCAACAAATCCTGAAGAGGGGGAGCACCTTTTTCATTCACATATGTGGGTGAAGGGGACCCCGCTGCATTTTATTGTTGATAGTGGAAGTTCGAAGAACCTCATCTCAACAGAGGTCATCAAACAGTTGGGATTGACAACAAAACCACACTCGCAACCATACAACATCGGGTGGCTTCGCCAAGGACGATATCCTCGTGTCAGCCAACAATGTCGATTGTCATATGGCATCCAACCCTTCAAGGATGAGGTATTATGTGATGTTCTCTTGGGCCAACCATATATGTGGAATTTCCATGTTATTTATGAGTCTCAACCCCGTAGTGTCATTGTTACTTTTTATGAGTCCCACCTAAAAAGTGTTGCAAGGTAGTATCTCATACTACAAAATTTAGCTTCTTCACAATCTGTTCAAAGGGTGAACAGAAGGATACTACAACCACTACAGCCTCGGCCCAAGCACCTTCTATCTAACAGAAGCAGGTTGACAAGATTGCAGCAAAGTGTAAAGATTCCTTCTGCACACATGCACCTCATGTAGCTAGACTGGTTAAAAAGGTCCAACCCTTCCAACCACTTGTTTGTGACAACCTTCAACAAGCTAAGCAACGAAACTTCCCCAACAAGGCAAGCAACTCATCAAGATGCAGATTCAACAAACGCTTTTTCCTCTCCCCTGGGCACTCAACACAATGGAGACCATTGCTTCCTAAGGAGGGAGGATTTATACAGGTGGATATTGGTGGCCACCCACCTTTTCCAACTAGCTCAAAACAATTTTCTGGCAATTTTGGTAATTTACTATTTTTGGCAGTTTTTCGGGTTCTGAACTTCTGGAGCCGTTTTAAGGCCCTAAACGACGTTTTTTGGGCATCTATCGGTCAGAAAATACCATCATGCCAACATTTGTAGTCCTCGGATAGATATTTCTAAGGATGTATCATATGCATTGTTGGCCCTCGACCAAGTTTTGAGGAAAACTTGGTCAGGTTTGACCACTTTTTTTACTTCGATGCAGTGATCGAGGAAGGAGCGTCCAAGCGGAGCTGAGATCGCGTATCTCACTTGTTTTGTGGGTTTTTTGGACCCAACATGGGGTTCTTAGGGTTTTGTAACATGTTATGGGATGTCGGCACATGGGTTTACCAATGATTAGGCCCTTTTGTAAATGTAAAAGTATAAATAAGTATGAATGTAATGTAGAAGAGAGGTCGATAGCTTGCAAGGCTAATTGCAAGTAGTTTTCGGTTGTTTAGTCAAACAGACTGTGTATGTAAGGATTTGTGCTCTATATAGGATTTGGCTCTGTGCCTTGACCTGATTTTGGGAAGGTGGATCTGGTGCTTAGTGCGCAGATCACATGTTTGATGTGAATCTTGGCTCTGTGGATTAGTGCACAGATATTGAAGCCTAATAAAGAAGAATAATCAGTTGGTGGGCGTAGCCCCACATTGGGGTGAACCACATATATCATGTGTTGATGGTTTTCTTTGTGCTATGATGTTTATTCTATGGGCATTCTTAGTGCATTGATCGTTATGTATGATAGATAGATATATGAATGATTAGTGCTTTATTTATGTTGAATATGATAGATCTAACTTATGATGCTAAGTGTGATGTGTATTTTATCATTGTTACTGTGACAATCTATCCTTAGAGTTTGTTCTGTGATGTGAATAAACTTGTTGATAAACTAATGCATGTAGTTCTTAAGTACTCTACGAAGTAATTGTAATCACAAATCTATGTCCCAGCTTGGTTACAGATACTTGAGTCCTGTAACCCCCCTACCTCTACATCGGGTGAGACTTCATCTACTTCACAATTGTTTTCAAAAGGTTTGGTAGTTAGGGTTTTTTTGGTGTGTTGTTGAAGCATTGAACCTTGGGTCTTCCCCTGTGCCAACAAATGGTTCTGTTGTCAGAACTGAAACTGTGATTGATGGGAACTGAAGTAAAGAAAAGAGAATCTTTGTGCGTAGATCTATTGTTGTAGTGTGCAGTACTCTAATTGAATTTTGAAGCTCTGTGCTAAGAAAGAAACCCGATCTGAAGAAAAGAGGTAATATATTGAAAGAGGTAAAGCTTTGTGCTTTTATAAGAGTAATATAAAGTGAAATTTTTTGTTTCGAAAGCAAGAATTTAAGTATATTTAATAGATTTTGTCTTACTCTAAAAGATAGGGAAAAGTTGGAAGAAAGAGTTGGTATGAATAAATTTGATAGAAATAAAGAAAGATATGGTATTCCTATGCATAGAAAGAATTGTTGGGCTAATAATTGGATGCATGAACCTAAAAAGATTTTTTACAGATTGCAGGTCCATCACTGTGATCCTAGTGCGCAGTAAAAGAGAGGTTGGGGAACATTTAAAATAAAGAGAGGATTGACACTATGTTATAACTGTAGAAGACCGGGACATCTTGCTAAGGAATTCCCTGGTACATTCCCTATTTGTCTTTGTTGTAAAATTGTTGGTCATGAAGTTGAGAATTATCCAAGAATGATTGCTAAAGTTGAACAAATGAACATGAGACAAGAAAACTATGAAGGAAGTCAAGGGAATAAGAGCATGTTAAATAATCATCAAAGGAAAGAATCAGAGAAAGTTCAGACTACATTAGAATAATTGAAAGAAATGATGGATGATAAAAAATATGTCAGTTTTCCACAAATCTTGAAAGAAAAACAACGCATAATTGCAAGAATAGGAGACTTCGACATAGACTATATCTTGGATGAAGAGACACAAGTGAATATTATGACAGAAGGCACTTGAGAAATTTTGGGGAAACCTATTGTGGTACCTTCATTGGGAAGGATAGGCTTGTTCAAAGGAAAGATGATAACCCTGTGTGGAAGAGTTATTAATGTACCTGTTATTATTCATGGAACATTAAATGAAGAGGAATTTGAAGTTATTAAGTTTGTTGAGAACAATGCCCCTTTCCCCCTTTTTCTAGGTAAAACTTGGATTGAGAAAGATCAGATCATAATCAAAGCAGAGGAAGTAGCTAAAGAAAATAAAAAACAAGAACTAAGGGATTTCATAGCTAGAAAAAAAGATCGACTAATAGAAGAACGAGAAGTTGAGTCAAAGCAACATAAGTCAAGAGAATTAGTTGTCGAGGTTGAAAGAATGCAAGAAGGTTTGAAGGACCTATCCATGCAAGAAGAAAGTATATCCACCCAGGAAGTGATAAGAGAAGAGGTATTGACTTTGAACCCTTTGAGAGCACATCAGTAGTGTGAAGTCACTACGCTAGGAGAAGATAAGAATAAGAATGGAAAGAGAATTTCAAAAACATCTAGAGAGACTCAGATCACAGGAAAGAAGGAAACGAAGCTCTGTAAGAAGAAATCCAAGTTGGAAAAACTACAGGAAGTTACATAGAACAAATGGAAGACTTTGTAGGAGGCAGGTTTGTAGGATTTGAACCTCGCTGAAACAACAGAACTGTGCAGAATGGGACTTCACCCTGGTGAAGATATATAACCGTTGGAGGTGCCCCAGCCATTAGAACAATGCTCTGGAACTGCTAGGAAACATATTTATGGGCAGATAGATCGTCGTTCGACATTGAGACCATGCCATAATGGACAGATTCACATTGATGGAAGTTGTCTTGCCCATTGGAGGAATTTGTTACGACACTCCCTTATTTAACCTATCTGACACTGCGCCGAGACCACTTTTTACCTTCCGTGATTAGATGAGAACTGATTGTGTGTCAAATTTTGATTTCAGAACCTAGACCTCGCCACCCATTGTTTACTCCATCTGTATGTTCGCCTACCCTGACCTATCCATTTAAAAGAGAGAATGTCGAGTGAACAGACTGAGCTAGAGAATTTCGTCAAAGAGGTTCTTAAGAAGTTATGGATGATAGAGCTATATCTGAAGGTGTTCATGCATCATCAACTAGAGGACTCCAGGTTTCCCCTTTGACTGGATGACGTTTGGGTCATACTAACCCCACGATTGAGAAGCGAAGTAAGCATCGCGACGATCTAGCTAATGCAAATCAGATCTCGTCGATCTTACTTAATTATATCCCTCCTTTGGTTGGTGCGGTTAACTGTGACAACATCCCACGGGACTTCGAGTACACATTGATCACCGCGTACATTCTGAAGGGAATATGCGAGTGGGAATTCAGTTGGGAAGTTACGTCAAACTTCAGCATAGGAAACTAAGGAATATTTCTACGTTGGTGTTGTCTAGCTTCCAACTGTTCCTGGATGGTTATATCATGTTCAATCGCTACCCATGAACGTTTGAGTTCAACTCAAGTAGTAGTTGTTTTAAGAATAGTATCGAAAAGGTTTAAGGCAATGTGCGTTTGATTTGATAATCTGGGTTCGATATTGGGCTTTGTTGGTACAGGGACAGTCATGGAGGAACAGTAAAATAAGAAAAACTTCAGAGAGAAATTAAGTGTTGTCTCAATTTGGTCGTATAAAAGAGAGTTTATGGTTTCGGAAATAAAACGGGGTGCAAATCAAAGGCTCTTTCCCGTAACTGAGTTATATCTTAATAAAATCTATGATGTGGGGGAAAAACATTTAGTTGTCTATGGTGTAAGGCTCCTATCAAGGGAGAATCTCACGTATAAACAGAAGAGGAAAAATGTAAGGAAATAACTCGATATAGCATAAAATATATGTAGAATTCTGAAAGTGTTGACTGGTCTTACACCTGCTAATAGTTGGTACAGAGGAAAAACAGTAAACAATTATAGAAAACCAAAATTCATTCGCTATAGTAGTGGTCGTACTAAATTATAACGAATCATTAGTTATGAATATGAAATGAAACGAAATATGAGATACAAGAAAACAAACTCATAACACAGTCGTGACGGAATTGAGAATCTTCAGATTTGTTTTCTATTAACTCTCAAAATGTAAAAACTCTGTTACAATCGACACAAAAAGGTCCAGCCACTTTTCTTTCTTTCTATGATATATTTATACAGTTTTACAATAAGACAGAATCTCAATCGTTACAAAATTTTCAGTTATGATAGGGAGGAGAGAAATCGCTTCATTTCTTCTTTTCTGTCTTTACTTGGTGCTAGAAATTTGTCCTCCCGTGTTCTCGGTATAGGTGACACATCTTTCAACCAGCCGAGATATTAGCCTTGACGGTTCCACTTGACAGTTGGCCTCAAAAGAGTAACAATCTCGGGCTAATTGTGGCAGCATGTCTTCCATCTATCTGTCTATGATGTCGATAGTGCATAATTGCGCACTTGGTTTAATCATACATTTTTCTATTTGGACTATGTCTGCCATAGTCACTTGGGAGATCTCGGTCAAATCTCTTTCCTCTTTTTCCTTTAAATCAAGCGAAATTTTTTCCACATTCATTTGAATCAATGCCTCGTCACTACCTCCGCTATCAAGGCCTAGCAGATTTCTATCTATAGAACTAAAGGCCTCTTCTAAAGAATGTGTTACCCTTTTGGCTTGCAGCTTGCCTTCTGCGATGTTGTGCTCCCATTCCTTTAATAGAATGTTTCCTATGGTCTGCTCCGAAATGGTGAACCCGAGAGTGCTTCCCGAATCCCTGTTGTTTGTGGCTATCACAGCCTCTTGGAAGGTGACTCGTGCTGCTCCAGCTTCCCTTTCTCTAGCACTTAAATTCTCCAAAACTTGATTAACTAGCAAGCAATTGTCCCAAATCTCCTCTACCTTGCCGAGTAAATTTCGTTGGTCCGCAGAGACTCTGCCCTGAATCTCCATCGCCTGGGACTGAAACATCCCGATATCTATCACTTTTCTTTTGGTGATTTCCACCCTAGTCTGCATCGATGTTCCTAGAACTTCAGAACATCGGCTCTTTCCTCGGATGCCAAGGTTTGTATCCGAGCTAGAATCTCGGCATAGGACCTTGCGCCTCGTAAAATGTCATCTGAGGGTGAATTCTCGTGCTCAAATCTCTTGAGCCCGCAACTGGCCAAATGATTTCTCACGACTCTTTGCGGATCGTGCTTCTTGTATTCAATGAGGACCAAATTCAGGTCTTCTAGGGCTACTGCCTCAGCTTTGGCATGCCCGAAATCTAATAAAGAATAAGAATTTAAATGAACAGGAAAAGGTGGCCATACCTTCTTTGAGTATCCCTTAAGCTCCTTGCTTATACCACTGATTATTGTTTTCCTAGCAACCTCACGACAAACCAGCTTGTTGGGAATGAACAATGGCAATGCATGCAGGGGAACAGAAGCCCCGAAAACTATAAGATATGAAAATTCAGCTTCTACATACCAGTCAGCTATGCTGCTCAAATTTTTCACTATACTGTCTGAGATCCTGTGTGGCGGGTGACCAAAAATAGTGACATGCAGAGGCACCGTCACCCAGTTGAAGATTTCATATACAAAATTTGTCGCTTTGTTTTCCCATAATTTTGAATGATAGACGTGTATGGGCTCGTCTTCTGCTGGAGTCCAACTCCAACTCATTAAGGGAAATGGTGTTAAAAAACAAACAACGTCCATAATGTATGCAGACATAAAGAATGCAGCAACTTTTTTGCTTTCTTTCTGCGCCCAATACTCTGTGACCCAACTGGTCAGGTTGTCGGACAACATCTTCGCCCAGTCGAAGGAACAACCTTCGGTGACTCGAAACATTAGAGGTACCCATGGAAGAAAGAAATGTGAGGTGTCCTCTCTCCCGTATAATCTGCATGTCATCATGGTTACATACTTGTACTGCGGTTCTAAAGAAGCTATTGAATATACACCATGATTGTCTGCCCTGAACTTCGCAGAGCGCGAAACCCAATCTTTTATTAAGCTAGACATGGTTTTATCATACTGCACACATTCCTTTTGTTTGAATTCATCTAAGAATTCGGCACCATATGTAAAGTCGGACGTTGTGGGCAACTTATACATGGCTTGCATATGTTCAGGCCGAAAAGTCTCGACGGTGACCTTCTGCTCACTCATGATGGTTCTGGTTGGTATGTCCACATGGTCTAATGCCCATTGGACCATATCATAATATGGCAGTAGTCGTGGCCTGGCTATTACTTTGTGCATTCCGTATTGGATGACGATCTTATACTTGGTGGTTATATCATCTTTTTCATTGTCGCTGGAATCATTGAAATAATCCACCAATTCATCTTGCAGAACATCGAAAATAAAAGACCAGTTCAGGACAGAGTCAACACTTTGAGGTGAAGTATCAGCAACGTTGTCTGAGCCTTGTCCCAAAACCTCAATACTGGCTTTGGATGCTTTTCGCGGGGCCATGACGGGAGATCTTGTTTTAGCTCTTTTGCGATAAAAATACGTATACATACAGAAGTCATCTCACTGAGAAAATGTGCTCTACGTAATGTAGAAATGAATTTGTTATAATGCCTAACCACTCTTATATATATATGAAAACTTGGTACCTTTCAGAATAGGTCTGTCAAATCATGTTTTAGAAATAAATTTTTCCATAAAAATCCGATCCTTATTCATCGATTTGCCCTATTTCCTCATTAATGTCATAAATTTTGGTGGTTTGGAATGTCAGCTGGCGTATGGAAGGAATAAGGCTACCTCGTAAATCATGGAAGCATTGAAACATGGGATATGTATTGATTTAGCTTAATTAATCCGGTTTTACCAACGTTAATTAATCTTTCGCCACTCGTTGTATCGGGAAATTTGCTTTAACCTTTTGAACCTATAACCCTCGAAAATGCGATGATTGATTTTGATTAATAAAAATGTAATTATGATTAGGAGCTTAATTAATTTCATAATTATTTAGATTCACCGTATCGCGACTCGGAGCTTCGAAAGTAAGTTTCTGAGAAGTTTGCATGTCGAGCTGCGAAACCGTGAGATCGCAATAATACGACTTAATTAAAAGGGAAGATAAACTCGAATTAAGTGATTAATTAATTACGTTTATATCCTTATCATGATTTCATGAGTCGGGGTTTAGACGGTGTAACTTTTAAAAAAGAAAACGTCGAGTGGCGAATTGACGACATAACTTTTACCATGGTTTAGCTTTTACTTTTAAGCTTGACACGGGTTACTAAAATAAGGACCTCGTGTTCTCGGATATCAGGGCTACGACAATAAACTTTTGGATTTGGTGAACGTCGAGGTGCGAAAACCCGATGACGTTTAATCATGGTTTAGGAAAACTTTACTCCCGTTACTGCCCTGGGTGAAAAATTAAAATGATTTCGTCGTTTCGTTGCTCGGGATGTGTGAACTACGTGATTTATAGCATCTGACCTATGAGATCCTGAGGTAGAACAAAAGAGGAAATATTTTTACGAAAGGTAGGACTCACCCCAAGAGTACAACAATCATCGTTGTTTGCGTGATAAAGCTTTAGATATTTTGAAACCACAGACAGAAAATACGAAAACCATCTTTCAATTTCGAGCATAAAAAATGAAATTTGTGATGGGCTAGAAAAAACAAAGATGGCTCCAACATAGGCTCCAACTAGGGATCCCGCTTTCTTGTAAGGCGGGAATAACAGTAGACCACGTGCCAATATTGGGTAAATGGAGTCAATAGCTTCAATCAAGCGAAAAGGTTCTTGAGAACAGGGTATCGAAGGGGGAAAGAGACTTCGTTCTTTACCTTGAAAAGCTTTTTTAAACTTAGATACTCTTTTTAAACTTAGTTGTAGTCCCTTTCATGACTTTCCCTTTCCCGCTATTAAATTCAGGTCTTCTTTAAGATAATCAAAACAGTTCTAGGAGACCCAACAAATCTTGCGGCTGTCAGCTTGCATCAAAAGAAGAAGATTATATGTTTTTAATTTGGGAAGTCTCGTCTGAACTTGGGATGTAGATCAGGTTTTTTAAAAAGAATTGGTTACCGGAGTAGAGTGATATTCATGTATAACATCCTTACAGATATCTCAGATATTGCTTCACTTCCGGCGAGCCTGTTCAGTACCCCGGTGAAGTTATCTGGCCCCTTTTACTGAATTTCCTTTCACCACTTCAGAATATATTCATGCATTTAAATGTTGAGACGAGGGCAATCATTTTTGAATTTCCTTTCATCGTCTCTTGGATTAGGTGGGGGCAATCATTTTTGAATTTCCTTTCACCACCTATCTTATAATTTTCTTTTTAGAGTGCGAAGATGGGGGCAATCAGTTTGTATCAGGGCTGATATCTGTGTAATATTTTGCATTATAGGTCTGTCAACTTACTTTGATTACTCGGTACCAAAATTCCCTTGACCTTCACAACACCTTCGTTCTTAGGGGAAAAAAAGAGAAAAAACTTTCTTAGGGCATTCTATTTGAGCAAGCTTCAATCCTCCGATGTCATTGAAAAAACTAGGAAAGTTAGGATCACTTTAAACGTTCCTTTGTTTAGCAGGGGATCGAGTAGTTGTGAAGACCTACTTTCTTTCCACAATCTATTTTGAAGCTCACGAGGTTGAAACAAAAAACTCTTATTCCTTTTTATGTGAAACAGAAAGATAGTGACTTTTTAAAAGGAAAACCCGAAGATAGAAAGGATGCCAGGTAGTGACTTACTGACTGAAAATACAAAGGTCAAAAATTCAAAACTGACTCTTGTAGATACTTTCGGGGATACTTTACTTTGACTTATTGCTTTTAAGTTGGGTGAATCATTTAATTTGTCTTAATTTTTCATAGACTATTAAACCAAGAAACAACTATGTTATTTATTAGTTCAGTTGATGTTGTTGTTTGAGTGAGGTGACATCAGTTTTCTTTAATGGTCCTTTAGAACATGTCTTTTGGGAAATCTAATCTTTACCTATTCATTTCAATTTCTTTGCGCAATATGAAATTTCTTAGGTATCACCTGTTTAAGCCGATTTATTTCTGACACCGACTTTCAGTTTACTTCTCCTGCTTGTTTTGTATGCAACTGGAATCCTGTAAGAGGAAAATATGAATATTATTGGGGCTATCCGAAATGTATCGAAAGTTCATGAACGAAAAAATAAAATCAAGAGAAATGCTTAAATGAAAAATATATATATGTACACAAAATATATAAAAATTATTTTTTTTATTTTTTTATTTTTATTTTTTTTTGGCGACTGTTACATCATATAATGCTTCAGATACCGCCCGTTGACAGGGGCGTTGAGGACTTCACCATCTATATTTTCCAGTAGGAAATAATTTTTTCTTTCCAAAGCCGAGACCCTGAATGGCCCATACTAGAGGTGGTCAAATTTACCATGTTTTGCTACTTCTTCCTTTCTTGCATCCCACCTTAACACTAAATCACTTGGGAGGAAATATTTTTCCTTTGCTTTGCGGTCAAATAATGCCTTCATGTCATCTTGGTACTTCTGCATCTTTTTATCTACTTCGACTCTATGTTGTTGAACCTCAATCAGCTGATTTATCCTTCTGGTGACATGATTGGGTTCTTCATTTTGATATTGCCATAACTTCATCACTGGGAGCGCTAGGTTTATAGGTAGAACAACATCGGTCCCATATATCATCTGAAAAGGTGAAATGTCGATTGACCTTTTTGTGTTTATGAGATTCGCCCACAATGCATATTTTAAGTGCACATGCCAAGACCTTTTATTTTCATCCAATACTTTCTTGATTATATTTACCAGGCTCTTGTTAGATGATTCGGCCAATCCGTTTTCCTGGGGGTAATATGTTGTGGAATGGTCGAGAATGATGTTATACTTCTGACAGAAGCTGATCATAGCCATAGATTTAAAGGCCTGGGAATTTTCAGTAACTATCTTTCGGGGGCACCCAAATCTAGACAAAATATTGTCTTCTAGAAAATCAATTACCACCGAGTCTGTTGCCCTTTTGGTTAGAATGGCTTCCACCCATTTAGTAAAATAATCTGTTGCGGTTAAGATCCACTTGTGTTGAGCAGTGGAATGTGTTGGAAAATGTTTAACAGGTAGTGTATGCTTGTCATTGATGGCAAGTACAACAATGAAGATGGCATGAGTATAGGAAGAATGTAACAGACGGGCATCAAGAGCAGTTTGGGAAGACGTTGCAGAGGGAATGCGCTTGTCATTGATGGTAGGATCAGAGTGTGCATCGATCAAAAAATAGGAACAGTGTAAGCATGGAGGAGAAGCGTCGGTGAACGTTGGATCCCATCCAAAATTCCCGACAGAATGAGGGCTGTCAGATATGAATATAGACAAGAAGAGCACGCTGAAGAGGAGGATAGATATCAAGCGTTAGATCTGAGTGCAAGATCCGACCATTGTTGGATCAAGAAGAACCCACACATCCTTTAAGGTACAAGGAGAAGCGGGCGTAATTGCAATATGCAAAATCGCGACTTAATCTGAACCGTCAGATCAAGGTTTGATCTAGACCGTTGTTTCCAGCCCATGTCGAAGTTTCGGGGATCGAGAGTTGGAGATGTCAAAGTTTCTTAACATAATGAATCCCGATATCGTGATATGCGAAATCGTGATGTAATCTAAGCCATCAGATCAAGCTTTGATCTAGACCGTTGATTCTATTCCATGTCAGAGTTTCGAGGATCGCGTGTTGGAGATGTCAAAGAAACAATGCAACAAGAATGTCGATTTCGCGATATGCGAAATTGTGATTTAATCGCAGCCGTTGAATCAAGCTCAGATATGGACCGTTGATCTAACTCCATATCGGAGTTTCAGGGATCACAACATGGAGTGGCAAGTAAACAATGCAACAAGAATGTTGATTTCACGATAAGTGAAATTGTGATTTAATCGCAGTCGTTCAATAGAGATCATATCTGGACCGTTGACATAACTCCATATCATAGTTTCGTGAATCACGACATGGAGAGGAAAAGAACCCAATGCAACAATAATGCCGAAATTGTGATTCAATCGTAGTCATTGAATCAAGATCACATCTGGCCCATTGAATCACAGGACATATGGCATGTGATCGAAATTTCACTGACTTGGGGTCAACGGAACATAGTGTTGAAATTCACGAAATGAGAAATCGCGATAGCACTTTTTTCATAGGCACTTGGTTATGACCATAGTCGTATTGGGGAAGGAGCTAGTGCAGAAAATTTATGTATTGGAACTTTAGAGATCGCGAAATGAAGTGTTGAGACACTCAACACAGAATTGTCGAATGCCGAAATACCGAAATGAATGCAAGATCCCATCCAACGGTGCAGGTGAATTTGAACAAGATCAGAGGGCTACTATTGCACGACACAGTGAAACTGCTAGTAACCATTGATGGTTTCTACCAGAGGATGCGAAGAGACTTCGGTGTGATTTCCAGAGGAGTTGAAGAGTCACATGGAATCTGCCAATGTAATGAAGATGATTCATGGAGGAAATTGACAGCTGGATGAGGCTTTGAGCTCGTAACTAAAACAGAAAGGATGAGCTCGACTGTAATAGAGAAGATGAAGAGTCTCAACTGCCAGAGAGAAAAAGGAATCTTGGCTTAACACCTAGTGATGATAGACACAGGGGTTGAACTGCTAGAGAAGTTGAAGAGTCGCGATGATGATCACGCAGAGCACTTGAGATGTGGAGGAGATTGGTGCGGTATGAGAATGCAGAAGAATGGCGAATATTGCATGCACAAGATGCACATAAGCTATATATACATGGTACAGAGAAGAGAAGTGATGTTGTCGTTGTTGTTGTAGGAGTTTGTTGTGGTTGTTGTTGTCCTGGGGAAAATTCAAGTGTGAGCAAGGAGGCAGAGCGCAGGAGCAGAGATGCATGCTAGAGGAAGGTTGCATCAAAGGGACATGATGCACAGAGCATTAAAAGCAGAAGAACAAATAACGCAAGTGAAGTGTGTAGAAAAGAAATGAAGCAGACAGAGCAATGAAATGCAGCAGAATAGTGAAGAGTGTGGTAAGCCATTGTTGAACATCATATCACTGTAATAAGTCTCAATAGAAAATATTTATATTTCAGGGTGGTTGGAAGGTGCTAGGGAGGATT
The DNA here is from genome assembly GCA_009831015.1 of Picea engelmannii. Classification (NCBI taxonomy): domain Eukaryota; kingdom Viridiplantae; phylum Streptophyta; class Pinopsida; order Pinales; family Pinaceae; genus Picea; species Picea engelmannii. The sequence goes on from ML780726.1 coordinate 71,502, forward strand.
GTTGTCCTCATAGGTTCAAGTGGGTGCTTGAACACAGGGAGTTGTAGCTTCCATCTGGTTGTAGCCAGAGAAACCAGGGTGGCATGGTGGTGCAAGGGAGAAATCGTGTTCTTTGTTATACAGGTTGGTGCCTGTATTATTGGAAGTTGGTGCTTCCATCCAGTTGGTGTTGGAAACACTTAGGGAGTCGGTGCTTCCTTCTAGTTGGTGCTAGAGAAACTAGGGAGTTGGTGCTTCCTTCTAGTGGGTGCTAGAGAAAACAGAGAGTTGGTGCTCTCAGCAAGTAGCATCTTGCAAAACAGAGGTTGTAGCCTCATTATGAGTTGGTGCTCATATGTATGATAATGTAAAGAATGTAACTATTACTTATCATATAAAGAAAAAGAGGTTTTTACCCTTTATGGGTTTCCTTAGGAAATATCTGTCTCTGTGTATCACATGTGTGTGATTGATGTTGAATGTGCCTTTGTTTATCTCTCTGCATTATTGTGATCATCATTGAGTGCCTTGTAAAGATTTTAAAAGAAGCATTATTGTTTAAGCTCGGTAACAACTGATTCACCCCCCCCCCTCTCAGTTGTCCAGCAATTGGTATCAGAGTTGGCCCCTTTTATCTAAGGGTAGATCCTAGAGCTTAAACATGTCAAGCCATGAAGGAAATTCAACCAATAAGGCCCCTCTGTTCAATGGAACAAACTTTGCCTTCTGGAAAGTTAGAATGAGAACCTACATAATGGCTTTAGGTGCAGATGTCTAGGATGTGGTAGATATTGGTTATGTAAAGCCAGTTGTGCTAGCTAATAAGGATGGAAAACTAGAATTTAGCTTCAACGCTAAGGCTATGAATGCTATCTTGAGTGGGCTTGCAGAAGAAGAATTCATAAAAGTTATGCACCTAGAAACTGCCAAATAAATGTGGGACAAACTCATTAACAGTTATGAGGGTAATGAGAAGTAAAGGATGCAAAGCTTCAAACCTACAGAATACAGTTTGAACAGTTGAAGATGAAGGAAGATGAAACTATTGCAAAATACTTTTTGAGAATAGAAGAAATAGAAAATGCAATGAAGGCACTTGGTGAAACAATTGGGGAACCTTCTTTAGTTCAGAAAATCTTGAGATCTCTCCCACATAGGTTCAACCCGAAAGTATCTGCTATAGAAGAACTTAATGATCTAAAAACCTTGTAGTTTGATCAACTTCTAGGAACACTGACTGCATATGAAATGAGAATAGTTAAAGATAAACCCACTTCCAGAGAATCATCATTTAAAGCAGACAAGAGTGAGGATTCTGAGCCCGATGAAATTGAAGCAAAATTTGTGAAGAGACTGAAGAAGGGATCAGGAAAATACAAAGGTAAACTGTCTTTCAAATTCTTTAACTGTGGAAGGATAGGTCATTTTGCAAATAAATTTCCACACAAGAAACATGATCAGAACTATGAAGGTGAAGAGAAGCACAAATTCAGGAGATTTGATAATAAGAAAAGTTTATGTGTAAACAATGATGACTCCTCAGAAGACACTGATAGTGACTCTTCCTATGAAGATAAGGTAAATGACTTCATGCTTATGGCCAAAGAGAATTATGATAATAAAAGCATAGGCAGTGATGAGAATGATGAAGAAGCTGTGGTTGACATGGAAGGAGAACTGATCAGTGCATTGGAAGAGATTGACAGACTAAGAATCAAGAACAGAAAGAAAAGACAATTGTTGATACAGTTTGAGAAAGACAGTCAAGAACCTGGTGAAGACCTTGTCCTACTAAAAGTAGAATTGGAAGAGGCAAAGAAAATCGAAGAGATTCTGAAACAACAGCTATCAGAAAAGAAGACAAGATGTGAATCATTAGAACAAGAAGTAGTGAAAACAAGGAAATAAATGGAAAAATTTCAAGCCTTGTATAATCAGAGTTTGTCAAGTATCAAAGCCTCAGAAGGATTAGCCACCATTCTGAATCAGCAAAGGAATCCAAAGCTGAAAACTAGTTCGGGTTATGAAGAGGGATCAAGCAGTGGGAAGCTAGGAAATGAAGAACCCGTCAAGTTTGTCAAAAGTACAACCAATGACAATAACAAGTCTGCATAAACAAAGGAAGACAATCAGCCTCCCAGGACGAGTAAAGAAAAAGGTGCCAGGATTGAATTTGTAGAACGAAGCAACAATGCTCTCTCTGCTGAAAGACGTCATCAGCAAGAAAGAAATCGATTTGCTCAAAGAAGGAAACCATTTTCCATGTACAAAGAATTTTTCTATGGCTATTGTTTCTACTGTTCTAATTTTGGTCACAAAGTTGTAAATTGTTCCTTAAGACTTAGACATGAGCAATTAAGATTTCAAAGGAATAAATACTTCCCACATCAAAGAATGATACAGTCAA
>ML780726.1:83013-95445 GCA_009831015.1 Picea engelmannii
TCCAATAGAATGGGGATTAATCTCGTCTATGAAGTCTAGACCCCATTGCTGAAATGGGGCTTCAGATTTGACTGGAACTAAAGGCAGTGCCGAGAGCTTCTGTTTACCTGCAAATAGTTGATAAGGGTTGCAGGCACGCACTTTGGAATTAACGTCCGAGAAAAGTTTTGGCCAGTAGTACCCAGCCCTCAGAATCTTGTAAGATGTAGCTCTCCAAGCATGATGCCCCCCATAGATTCCCTCATGAAATTCATCTATAACCCATTGAGTTTCCGATTCGACTAAACAGACTAGCAGGAAACTGAGTGGATCTTTCCAATATAGCTGACTTTCGGCGATACAATATTTAATTGCATGGAGTTTTAAAGTCCTGGCTTTAGATGGTGATAGCTCATTTGGGCATTTTAGATTTAGCAGGTATGACACTATGTCTCTGTACCAGCCTGATGATATGAACTTCTCTTTGATATTGTTTGGACATGTTTCCTCATTCAACTCGTTTAGGTTCGTGTCTTCGTCGCCTTCCTGCGGGCAATTGATATCTAGGGCTCTGAAATTCAACTCAGCTAAGAGCTTGGCCAGGCCTTACCCTTTTATCAATTTGGTCAGTTTGAATTCTAGATGAAATTCTTGGATTTTGGCGAGCCATCGCCCTCTTTTTCCATCGTTGTTTGGCTGTACCAATATATCTTTCACAGAACTAGAAGGCACGTACGCAATTATCTTTGAGTGTAGTACATATGTTCTGAATGCCTTTAATGCTTTTACCATGGCATACGCCTATTTTTCTATTATATCATACTTCAGTTCTACATCTCTAAGGCTCTTGCTGAAAAAGACGATCGGTTGTTTGAATCCTTCTTCGTTCTTTTGTAAGAGAACCGCGGCGATAGTGTGTTCGGAGGCGAATGAGAAGATAAGAAAATCTTTTAGACAGTCGGGGCTCTCTAACATAGGTGCCTCACTTATGACTTTATTAATATGTGCGAACGACACTTTGGCCTCGGTTTTCCATTTTACTTCGTTGTCCTTCTTCAACATACCTGTGATCAATTTTACAATCTCAGTGAAATTCAGGATAAACCTTCGTAAAAAATGAATTCTTCCTAAGAAAGATTGAATCTCTTTTACATTTCTGGGAATGTTTATAGTATCTATTGCTTCAATCCTCTTAGGATCAATCTTGATTCCATCCCTAGATATGATATGACCCAAAATATTACCTTCCCACATGGAGAAATGTGATTTCTTTGGGTTTAAAGATAGACCAAACCTGCGGCATTTTTTGAAATTCTATTTGAGATGCATCAAGTGTTCTTCGTCGGTTTTAGAGAAAATTGTCAAATCGTCGAGGTAAATGACTACGAACTTATCCCTTTCTCCTATGAAAGCGATGTCCATAGCACGCTGGAATGTGGCCCCTACATTCATCAAACCAAAAGTCATTTTTTCATACATGAACGTACCCCATGGTGTGGTGAAAGCATTTTTTTCCCTGTCTAGTTCATTCATGGCAATTTGATTATAACCAGAGAAACTGTCGATCATAGACATTTAGTTTGCTCCAACTACCTTTTCTAACACATGGTCCATTTTGGGCAGTAGATAGTTATCCTTGAGAGATGACTTATTTAAGTTTTGGAAATCCACACACAGTCTGATTTCCCCATTCTTTTTCCTGATCGGAACCAGGTTTGCTACCTAGTCTGAATATCTCAAAGGTACTATTATTTTCGCGTCTAAAAGTTTCTTAACTTCTTTTTTGATCACAGGTAACAAAATGGGGTTGATTTGTCTAAGCTTTTGCCTAAATGGTTTGACCCCAGGCTTTAAAGGTATCTTGTGATCAATTACGGAAGTGTCATATGTTCTTAACTCATCATAAGACTAGGCGAAAACATCCTTATACTGTCTGAGTAGGTCTTTATACTTACTTTTTATTTCAGGAGGAAGGAACTTGGATATTTTTACCATCCTGGATTCTGCTTCGGTTTCTATATCACAGTCCTCCACTTCTTCTGGTTGGGGTTGTAAAGTGGATTTTATAGGTACGTCGTTCTGATAAAAAATTCTTTCTAAAGGAATCAATCCTTTCAGAATCTGGTTGTTTTTAAGGACCAGCATACGATGATCCGCAATTTTTTCTCAGAAAGCTTTAGGATCTTCCCCTTCTTGCATGATCCATATCGGGTCATTTTTATTTTCTTGGTCTGCATGAGTTTCGGAGAATTCACCCACTACTTCAAGAAATTTCTTAATTTGTTTGTCATCCTCAAAGACCTACTAGTGTTGGATATTGTCTGGTATAGATGGTCTGTGTCTGATTTCAATGTGATACTTCAATTTGAAAGTCGTGGGAGGAGCGAAGGTTGAAGCTTCTTTAGCCAATGCGTCAGCATGTAAATTCTTTGTGCGTCGGATGAAGTGGATGTTTACGGACGAGAAAAAGTTTTCCATGAGATCCCAGGCACAATTCCTGTATGATCTTAATCTGGGATGCTTGGCTTGGTACTGTCGATTTATCTGTTTGACTATTAACTCTACATCTCCATATACCTCTAAGTTATTTATTTTTATCTTTTTGGCAGCCTCTAATCCTAAGACCAACGCTTCATATTCACATACGTTGTTAGTGTAATCTATATCCCACTGCAGTCGGTAGGAAAAAGGAACAACGAACTTACCTTCGGGAGCCACTAAAAGCACTCCTGCACCTACCCCTTTAGAAGATGAGGCACCGTCAAAATACATTTTCCATACACCGGTGCTACACAGATCCTTTGTCATGTAACTTGACTCTTCTCTCTCTATATCATTTTCCTCCGGACAACCATCTAAACTGTAGTGTGCCTTTTTGACAGTTCGGAGCTTATAACGCACTATGTAACAATCTGTACACACTTGTCACATAACACATACAGTCCAGTATATACTCCACATGCATTTAACACAATTAAACACATTTAAATTCCAGAGTAAAACATATCTCGTTACTGCTATAATTAAACATTCCAGAGCTTTTAACAATAAGTCATTTACACAGCGGAAAACATGATACATAAACAGCACGGTCATGCACCACATGATGAAAGCATAATTCAAATACGTATCTTTTAACAGCTGTAGAAATCACCAACCAAGTGCAGGCCTTCCACGAACCTCCCAGCCTTAGACCACACTGTTCATCAGCTCAACAGTGGGTCACCCCCGAGATGGGACCGAGCTCCACCCCAAGGCAAGGAATCCTAGGCTAGGTTGAGGTTACAGGGAAGACAACACAGAATATCTGGAAGGATTCTTCCCAGAGATGCCATCTTATGCCCACTACTACCAGACCCTCATTCCCCACATGCCTGTTCCGCCCGGGAGTATACACCTTCACACGCACAATCCATCGGTGCTAACCTCCCCCTCTAGGTCTCGGCAACAGGCTAGATCAGGAAGTCTCAAAGCCTATAGTTGGTGCTGGACACTCTCTGGAAGAAAACACTTCCTAGCAAACTCTTCCACCTAGAAAGAGTTGTTCGCAGGCCTGACAACCTGCCTCTTCCAACATCAACCACCTCCCTCACCTAGAGAGAGGTCATACACAATCTTAGCACAGGCTTACTCTGGCCAGTATGTTGCACGTAGACCAGCACTGCGTGACCACCATAGTCAATCGGGAATATAGACTTGGGCTTCTCACACAAGCTCAGCAATGGCGGCAAGGTCTCATGGTGTTGATTCTGGAAACGCAGGACAACAATCCACCCAAGAAATTACACAAACTCTCTGGTTCCGAACGGGTAAAGAGTGAACTGGTTTTTTGAGATGGACACAATCTTCTCGGCTCTCAGAACAGAGAGCGTACACGTATTTTGCAGAACAAACACAGGCTTTCCAGTTTTCAGAGATGAACCAGGGTATTCTTGCAAATGTCGTACCAGTCCCACGCTCATAGTTTCGAGTTCGAATGGAGAAAACTCCCCCACGCGGTTCATCTCAGCGATTATATTTGCATGCACCAGGGTTGACACTTGTCACCCTGGGAACTACATGTGTTCCACAGCATGCATCCCCTTTGCATGTTCCCTCCCTTTCCAAGAACTTAGGATAAAATAATATGCACATGGCTCTTTTTGGAAATAATATTAAAATATTATTCCAGACCTAAGCCCCCTAGGCTTAGCCCCTAGGCTCAACACTCAGCCCCTTTTCCCACCTTTCAGCCCTTAATCCCTTGCCCACTCTGTGGATGCTCAGTCCCCCATCACTCATTCATCATGGTCGGTCTGCACCTGGCGGGTGTTTATATTTTATTGATGTGTTGCATACATACAGATACAAAATCTAGGCCCTTGGCCTTCAACCCTTAGGCTCTCTAGCCTAATAAAACACATAAGCCTATTGGATTATAAAAAACTTGGCTCACCAACCTATAACACATATTTACAATCTCTTTTAGATCATAGTTTACATCGGGGCTCGGCCTTGGGGACACTACAATCCCCTCCCCTTATTTTTGCACTGTCCTCAATGCAACTTTACATCGCATCTACAAGATTTTCAAAATTTTCAAAAATATGTGGGTACTCTGCCCGCATAACATCTGCATCCTCCCATGCCATGTCCTCAGGACCGTACCAGGTCCACTGGACCTTTACAAGCTCTATAGCTCGATTCCGGAGCTGTTTGCTTTTCCTGTCCAATATGCGCACAGGATGCACTTGCAGGACACCTTCTGGTTCCACCTGAATCACAGTCCAATCGATAACATGATTAGCATCATGTACACATTTATTAAGTAGTGAAACATGAAACACATTATGTACAGTCATAGATGCAGGTAATGCAAGCATGTATGCAACCGACCCAATCCTTTCTAGGATCTCAAATGGCCCACAAAATCTTGTTGCCAACTTGGTTCAACTTCCCAATTTCAGGGAACTCCTGTTAGTTTTCACTTTCAGGAAAACATGGTCACCCACTTTGAATTCTCTATGGATTATGTTACTATCAGCGTAACTTTTATGCATGTCCTGGGCAGCTTTCAAATTCTGTTTGATTTTTATCATTTGATCTTCCATCTCTTTGAGTAGTTTGGGTCCAACTACTACCCTGTCAGCTGGATTATCCCAGCTCACTGGAGTGTTGCACTTTCTTCCATACAGTGCTTCGAATGGGCTCATCTTTAGAGATGCATGATACCCATTAGTGTAGGCGAATTCTACCAAATGCATGTAGTCTTCCCACCTTGATGGTTTATCCATCACATACATTCTCAGCATGTCTTCTATTACTCTGTTTACTCTCTCTGTCTGTCCATCATACTCGGGATGATATGTTGTATTGAAGTTCAGATTCATTCTGAATCCCTTGAACAGTCCTCTCCAGAAATTCGAAGTGAATTTCGGGTCCCTATCAGACACAATTGTCTTAGGAATTCCATGCAAGCGTGCAACTTCTTTTAAAAAGATATCAGCAACATTTGTTGCTCTGTGGGTGGTTTTCAGTGGAATAAAATGGGAAACTTTAGTAATCTTGTCCACCACCACCATGATTGAATCATGTTGCTTGCTTGTTCTGGCCAATCCTGTGATAAAATCCATTGTTACCACATCCCATTTCCACTCAGGAATAGGTAAAGGCTGCAACAACCCTGCTGGGTGTCTGTGCTCAGCCTTGACCTTCTGGAATTCCATACATCTGGCGATGTATTTAGCAATTTCCTTCTTCATACCTGGCTAAAAATAATGTCTTTTGATTGTTGCCACAGTCTTCTGATATCCAGGATGTCCAGCATAAACCACGTTATGCATTTCCTTTAGAATTGCCAGCTTCAACTCTTGGTCATTGGGTACATACACTCTGTTTTTATACATAAGTAGACCCTCAGTTCCTAAGGTATAACCTTCCTCGGTCTGTGGTCTCTCACGCTGTTGTAGCTTTGCTACAAGTCTTTTGTACTGCAAATCAGCACTTGCAGCCTCCACAATTTTGTCTTTCAACTCATTTATGTACATGCTAATGGTTGTAGCATGTAATTCATGCACTTTTCTGTTGAGTGCATCAGCCACTTTATTGTCTTTCCCTTTGATATGCCTGATATCAAATTCATATTCACACAGAAATTCCAGACATCTAATTTGCCTGGCATTTAGGGTTGGTTGATCAAATAAATACTTCAGACCATTGTGGTCTATTCTTAATTCGAATTTCTTACCCATGAGGTAATGTCTCCATTTCCTCAATGCATGGACAACTGCTTCCAGCTCTAAATCATGAGTGGCATAATTATTTTCATGCTCTTTCAGCTTTCAGGATTCATAACAAATTACAAATCCCTCTTGGCTGAGAACTCCTCCCAGCCCTTCCTTACACGCATCCGTGCACACTACGTAATCCTTACTTGGATCAACAATCTTTAGGATTGGAGCACTAGTGAGAAGTTGCTTCAATTGCTGGAAGCTTCTCTCACATTGTTCAGTCCACTGGAACTTCTTATCCTTCCTTTGCAAGGAAGTGATAGCATGAGCTATCCTTGAAAATTCGGCTATGAACCTCCTATAATAACCTGCCAGACCCATAAAAAATCTAACTTCTGTCACATTTCTTGGCGCTGGCCACTCTTGACTGGCCTGTACCTTCTCAGGATCCACAGCGATCCCCTCTTCAGAAATAATGTGTCCCAGATAATGGATTTGCTTTTCGTAAAATGAGCACTTGCTCAGTTTTGCGTAGAGATGGTATTCTCTCAACACCTGCAGCACCATTCTAAGATGTTGTTTGTGTTCTTCCTCTGTCTTGGAGTACACCAAGATATCGTCCAAGAAGACTATGAAAAACTTGTCAAAATAATTTCTGAACACTCCATTAATTAAGCACATGAAGATAGCAGGCGCGTTGGACAGTCCAAACGGCACCACAGTGAACTCATAATGACCGTACCTTGTTCTGAAGGTAGTCTTGCTTATGTCCTCATCCCTTATTCTCACTTGGTGATATCTAGATCGAAGATCTATTTTCGAAAATATTTTTGCATCCTTCAACTGATCAAAAAGATCATCAATCCTTGGCAGAGGATATTTGTTCTTGACAGTGACTTTATTCAACTGCCAAAAGTCAATGCACAGCCTCAGCGTTCCATATTTCTTCTTCACAAATAGGACCGGGGCTCCCCGTGGTGACACGCTGGGACTAATGTACCCTTTCTTTAGTAGCTCTTCGAGCTGCAGTTGCAACTCTTTCAGCTCTGGTGTGCTCATTCTATAAGGAGCCTTTGAAATTGGAGCTGCTCCCAACATCAGATTTATAGAAAAATCGTTGTCGCTCTTCGGAGGTAGTCCAGGCACCTCCTGAAACACGTCCTCAAACTCTGTGAGCACCCTGTGGTCTTCCATATTCGAGACCATATTTTGGAATGCTTCTTCCACCCGAGCTGCAAATAATTGACATCCTTTCCGATAACATTTCTTCAGCTACATAGCTGAGATTTCCCTCACAGCCACGGCTCTGGAAATTCCTTGGACTGTTACCTGATTTCCCTCTTCGTTCATACATGTGAACCTCTTGTTTCGACAATCCATAAAGGCATGGTGTTGGTCCAACCAGTCCATACCAATTAAGTAATCATATGAGCCTAAAGGCATAATGTTCAATTCAGCCTTAGTGCTCATTCCTTTCATGTCCACTGAACAGGACTTAACCAATTCAGTGACCTTCCTCTTGGTCCCTATGGCTAACTGCACTAACCAAGAGTTCTCATGTTTGTTCTTCGTTAGATGCAAACCTTCCACCACTCTAGGATCTACATAACTATGGCTAGCCCCTGAATCAATTAAAATAACAAGTGGTCGGTTGTTGATCATACCTTCCACTTCAATCATGTGCGATTGAAATTCTGCTTGCTTGTTGTCCAGGGCTGCATAGATCCTCGACATTTTGCTGCCCATATCCTCCACTGTTTCAGCTTGCTGAACAGTATGTACAGTTCTTGCCTTACCATTTTTATGGGGACAATATCTGTACTTGTGGTTTCCTTGACAGCCCCAACACTGAATGGGTGTCAGTCTTTATCTTTGTGCACCCTCTTTAGTCCTTCTTGGCTCTCTAAATGATGGTTGTCCCTGAAGACTATTTCTGAAAAAGGATGGCTTGTCTCCCTTCTGCCTCTATTCTTTATTAAACCTCTTCTGGTCATCCCAAGCCTTCCAAAAGGTAGGATTTTCTCTTTGTTGTTCATATAGGCATTTATCTCTTCTAATTGTTTCTTCCATAGTCTTAGGATCATCATATTGAATCTTGTCACCAATGGAAGGTGGCAGTCCACTCAGATACCTCTGAATTTTAACAGCCTCGGCTTTGATGAATGGAACATACTTCAGTAGTTCCAGAAAACTTCGTTCATACTCATCAATGGTCATACTGCCCAACTTGAGTTCGAAGAACTCCTTCATCTTTCTGTCATAGTATCTTTTAGTCAGGTATATCTTCTCAAAATACCTCTTAAATTCCTTCCAAGTGACCTCTTTCTCTCTGATGTGTTGTACCTGCACAAACTGATCCCACCACATGGATGCTTTTCCTTTCAAGTGGTACATTGCAATTCTTCCCTCTGCATGGGCAGAATAATTTTGCAGCTGGAAGTATTTCTTCATGCCCAACAACCAAGTTTCAGCATCTTCCTCCTTCTCATGCTCTCCATCAAATGTTGTAGGTTTAATTTTATTCATCTCTCCTTCCAATTCCTCCCTTCCAGATTTTTGATGTTTTCTGGTAGGGGACGGGCTTGAACTACTGTGTGTCTTACTACCAGAATGTCTTTGGGAGCGACTGTGATGTCGGCTACCACTCCTCGATCTACTTCTTCTCCCATGATTTATGCGACTCTCTACCGTACCTGAGTCTCTTCCCCTCTCAAGTTTCTTCTCTATTCTTTCCAGGATCTTTAGGAATCTTAAGTTTAATTCCCCTTGTCGATCCCTGACTTTCATGAGCTTTCGGCTATCAGCTCGGTGCTCCTTGGCCTCTCTTTGCAGCCCTTCAATGATTTTCATCATATGTCCTTCCTTATCCATCTCTTTTCCATGCCCATTAGAGTTCGACCCTTCGACTCCCAAGTTAACATCCTTTCCTTCTCATTCATCTTCTATTTCAGGGGTAAACTGCACTTTTCCCCACTCCATACTCAGCGTTGATTAACTGGGGTTATGGCCTTCGTTGAACTCTACACATGCACTGTGCAATTCAATTCAAAATTGTCAGGCCATTAAACCTTCACGAACAACCACAATATTATAAGCCAGTTCGAGTAAAATAAAAGACATTTCGATTTTAAAATAAGTTTTCCGAGCTCTCAATAGGCTCTGCAAATTTCTTATTTTCGAAACTTCAATTTCTCAGTACTTCAGGTTTTGGAACCTTGGGTTTTCGGTACCCAGAAGTTCACTATGCAATAGTGACCCCCTACTCCCTTTTACTACAATTCCCCGAAATCCAAAATTTCGGGTTTAATTAACTCTGACCCCCACAGCACCGTTGTCGCCCTTAACTGTGATTGGACATAGCGTGTTCTGGAAGGTCCACGTCACCTTTGGTGATGTCATTTGGGTCCCACCTCTCTTGCCTTGTCTTCACACTCGCTAGCACGTGGTGCTCTTTAGGTTCCTACGGGGTACATCTTCCTGATTGAAGCTTCGGGTGTCGGAGTTTCGTGATCCCTGACAACATGATTTCCTGTCCTCACGAACTTATGATCCCCAATTTGTCGATGTGCCTTTCTCCTTACCCCTTCGCGATTAAGCCAAGGTCCATGTGACCTCTACCCCATGACCGTAGTCAAACCTTTCGTCGGGGTTTCGGGGTTCAACGTTTCACAATGCCTGGACTTCTTGTCCCCGCGATTCCTGATTCTTCGAATACCGACTCGCCACTATACGGACAGCAGGCTCCCACAATGTCACTTCCCTCCTTTTCAACGTGCTGACAGCTGGCCTCACGGTGGTACTTTCCTCTCTGTCGGGGTTTCAGACTTTACGAATCCAAAGTGCATAAACACCTTGTCACCAGGATCCCCGATATCCCAATGACTCTTATGGTTGCCACTTTTCCACATCACTGACTCCGCCGTGGCCCCACGCTACTTCCTTAGCCTGTCGGGATATTGCGTTTCACGATATCGAAACCTCAACTGCACTTGTTCCTGGAACTTATGAAGTTTTGAACCCTGATGTGGGGTGACATCTGTCCTCCTCGTAATTGCTGGAGACTATTTGGACGTCACGTTTCGGAGTTTCGCGACCCCCGCTGCTACAATATTCTCGTCATCAAGAACCATGATACGTCGATCTCCGATGCTCGTGGGAATTGACTTGACCATGTCACTGTCCCCTCGTCGCCCTTTCGGACATCGCAAGATCTCGATTCCTGATGTGACGATTTCTATGTCTCCGGAGTCCACGAAGTGTCGAACCCTGACTCCTCTCGGATCTTCTAACGCGTGTCCACCTGAGATTCATGGCCATGATTTCTTCGGTGTTTTGAGACTCACAAGGTCTTGGTTCTCTCAACTTCTAAAACCCTGATGACTCCAATATCCCGATGCCTCTCTGGGACTTCTCCTCTACCCATGAGGACTTAAACCCTGTGCAACTTTTGTCAACTCGGACGGTTGACGGGTAATCCCACAGTGATCCTACGACTCACGATGCTCCTGAGTTTAAACTCTTGGTGTGGTCGTAACCTCTTGTGCAGTATCCAAAGGCTTTAAACCTTGTGCACATTCTCCAGATCTAACGGTTACAAGGGTTTGCCTTCCCTCCTGAACAGATCCTACGGTTCTAACACCGCCAGCATGGAGTCCTCTCTCCCTGTGGACTCATACCATACTAGTTGCGGTTTCATAATGCCGCCATACCTCCTGAGCTTTAAAAGAAACTCGTCAAGTATCTCCTTGATGCTTCAGAGCAACCCAGGGTCTGAAATTGGCCATTCCAGACCCAATTTCCCCTCGCATTCTCGGTCCAAAGACCACTCCACTAGCCCATCAAGGATCAGTGTCGAAACCTTGGCTCTGATACCAATTTGTAGTGTACCTTTTTGACAGTTCGGAGCTTATAACGCACTATGTAACAATCTGTACACACTTGTCACATAACACATACAATCCAGTATATATTCCACATGCATTTTACACAATTAAACACATTTAAATTCCAAAGTAAAACATATCTCGTTACTGCTATAATTAAACATTCCATAGCTTTTAACAATAATTCATTTACACAGCGGAAAACATGATACATAAACGAAACAGTCATGCACCACATGATCAAAGCATAATTTAAATACTTATCTTTTAACAACTGTAGAAATCAGCAACCAAGTGCAGGCCTTCCACGAACCTCCCAGCCTTAGACCACACTGTTCATCAGCTCAACAGTGGGTCACCCCCGAGATGGGACCGAGCTCCACCCCAAGGCAAGGAATCCTAGGCTAGGTTGAGGTTACAGGGAAGACAGCACAGAATATCTGGAAGGATTCTTCCCAGAGATGCCATCTTATGCCCACTACTACCAGACCCTCATTCCCCACATGCCTGTTCCGCCCGGGAGTATACACCTTCACACGCACAATCCATCGGTGCTAACCTCCCCCTCTAGGTCTCGGCAACAGGCTGGATCAGGAAGTCTCAAAGCCTATAGTTGGTGCTGGACACTCTCTGGAAGAAAACACTTCCCAGCAAACTCTTCCACCTAGAAATAGTTTTTCGCAGGCCTGACAACCTGCCTCTTCCAACATCAACCACCTCCCTCACCTGGAGAGAGGTCATACACAAGCTCAGCACATGCTTACTCTGGCCAGTATGTTGCACGCAGACCAACACTGTGTGACCACCACAGTCAATCGGGAATACAGACTCGGGCTTCTCACACAAGCTCAACAATGGCGGCAAGGTCTCATGGTGTTGATTCTGGAAACGCGTGACAACAATCCACCCAAGAAATTACACAGACTCCCTGGTTCTGAACGGGTAAAGAGTGAACTGGTTTTTTCAGACGGACACAATCTTCTCAGCTCTCAGAACAGAGGGTGTACACGTATTTTGTAGATGAACCAGGGTATTCTTGCAGATGTCGTACCGGTCCCACGCTCAGAGGTTCGGGTCCGAATGGAGAAAACTCTCCCCCCCCCCTCGCGGTTCATCTTGGTGATTATATTTGCATGCACTAGGGTTGACACTTGTCACCCTGGGAACTACATGCATTCCACAGCGTGCATACCCTTTGCACGTTCCCTCCCTTTCCAAGAACTTAGGATAAAATAATATGCACATGGCTCTTTTTGGAAATAATATTAAAATATTATTCCAGGCCTAAGCCCCCTAGGCTTAGCCCCTAGGCTCAACACTCAGCCCCTTTTCCCACCTTTCAGCCCCTAATCCCTTGCCCA
>ML780726.1:101154-112439 GCA_009831015.1 Picea engelmannii
TGGTTACCCTTGGCAGAATGGTGGTATAACACTTCCTTTCACACTGCAACAAAAATGACACCATTTATGGCACTTTATGGATACCACCCTCCTTCTATCACTTCTTCTCTAAAAGAAAAATCTAAGGTTCAAGCAGTGGAAGACCACATCGAGAATCAACAACAAATTCTCCAAATCTTAAAGGACAACCTGACCATGGCACAGAATCGCATGAAACAACAAGCAGATCAACATCATAGTGAAAGAAGTTTTGAAGTAGGGGATTGGGTATTTTTAAGATCATCTTGTACTTGAACATTTAAGTGGGGTAAAAGGAGGTTGCCCCCTAGAAGAGGCTTATTATCTGAAATTATCTCTTTTTCAAGGCGTTGAGTACTTTTCCTGAGGTTTTTCTATGCTATATTGATGTTTGGTTCTTAACATCAAATATACGTCTCCATGTTCGATACCTAGGATATCTGCGAATTGATCAAAGAAATTAATGTGTTCGGTCGCGGTTAGATCCCCTTCCCCAGTGAATTTTGGCAAAATTTTTATGTAATTTTCAGGAAGGTTGTGTATAGGAACGGGCAATACCAAGGGGGCATATCTGGCTGCAACTTTCGCAAACACTCTGGGAGGGGGGGCGGGCCCTTGGCCTCCAGCTCCTCCTAGAGGAGCTCCTCCTCCTCCTCCGATAAACCCTCCACCTCCTCCTATAAACCCTCCACCTCCTCCTCCAGCAGTTGCCATCATTATTTGTGGAAAGTCGTAAAGGGGGTTTCGGAAAATTAAAAGTGAATCTTTATTTTCTTCATGAGGAGGAAAATCCGGCGATGAAAAATAAGGAACGTGAGGACTTAGTTCCTCAGATTTGCAAGAGACAAAATCGGGAGAACCGACGGGTGTGGAAACTGAATGTGTAACACACTCTTCAGAATTAGGTGAGGTTGGGAAATTTACCTGAAGGAAAGATGGTATGTCCACTGCCGATGAAATTTCAAGAGGGCCCTTTCCTTTGTGTACTAAGGGGACTGTTGGATGAATCTCACTCCTAACTTCGGAGCGATTTGTTGTTAAATATTTAGTATCAAAGAGAGGACTGAGTGAAGCTGAGGGTTCAGAAGGACTCTTAGTCTTCAGTTGTGGGGTTTTAAGTTTGTAGACTGCAGCGGTTGGCTTAAGAGAGCCTCTCGCCTTTAGAATCTTCTCGGGATCGGTAATGAGCGTAATCTGCTTACCATCTGGGTTTTTTCTGGTATTCCTTCGACTAGATGCCAGTTTATTACCTGTGGAGTCACCAAGTGAAAGATTGAAAAGCCTTAAAAAGGTGTGTACTCTTTATTCACTATCAAAGGGTAACACTTTCAACGAAACACAAATGTCGTTTTCCCAGGGAAAAGGTTTCGTAACTTCGATCCCCGACAACGACGCCAGAAAGATGTTGTTCTAGAGTCTGTACTTAAGGCTTAGAAGTACAGTGTCTAGGAATCCGAAAGTGGGTAAAGGATGGAGAAGAGATAAAAGTAAACCTTCGGCATAGGAAACTAAGGAAGATTTCTACGTTGGCGTTGTCTAGCTTCCAACTGTTCATGGATGGTTATATCATGTTCAATCGCTACCCATGAACGTTCGAGTTCAACCCGACTAGTAGTTGTTTTAAGAATAGTATAGAAAAGGTTTAAGGCAATGTGTGTTTGATTTGATAATCCAGGTTCGACATTGGGTTGTGTTGGTACAGGGACAGTCATGGAGGAACAGTAAAATAAGAAAAACTTTAGAGAGAAATTAAGTGTTGTCTCAATTTGGTCGTATAAAAGAGAGTTTACGGTTTTGGAAATAAAACGGGGTGCAAATCAAAGGCTCTTTCCCGTAACTGAGTTATATATTAATAAAATGTATGAGGTGGGAGAAAAACATTTAGTTGTCTATGGTGTAAGGCTCCTATCAAGGGAGAATATCACGTATAAACAGAAGAGGAAAACTGTAAGGAAATAACCCGATGTAGCATAAAATATATGTAGAATTCTGAAAGTGTTGATTGGTCTTACACCTGCTAATAGCTGGTACAGAGGAAAAACAGTAAACAATTACATAAAACCAAAATTCATTCGCTATAGTAGTGGTCATACTAAATTATAACGAAGCATTCATCAGTTATGAATATGAAATGAAACGAAATATGAGATACAAGAAAACAAACTCATAACACAGTCGTGACGGAATTGAGAATCTTCAGATTTTCTTTCTATTAACTCTCAAAATGTAAAAACTCTGTTACAATCGACACAAAAAGGTCCAACCACTTTTCTTTCTTTCTATGATATATTTATATAGTTTTACAATAAGACGGAATCTCAATCGTTACAAAAATTTCAGTTATGATAGGGAGGAGAGCAATCGCTTCATTTATTCTTTTTTGTCTTTACTTGGTGCCAGAAGTTTATCCTCGCGCATGCTCGGTATAGGTGACACATCTTTCAACCAGATGAGATATTAGCCTTGACGGTTTTGCTTGATAGTTGGCCTCAAAAGAGTAACAATCTCGGGCTAATTGCAGCAGCCTATCTTCCATCTGTTTGTCTATGATGTCGATAACGCATAATTGTGCGCTTGGTTTAATCATACATTTGTCTATTTGGACTATGTCCGCCATAGTCACTTGGGAGATCTCGGCCAAATCTCTTTCCTCTTTTTCCTTTAAATCAAGCGAGATTTTTGCCACATTCATTTGAATCAATGCCTCGGCACTACCTACGCTATCAAGGCCTAGCAGATTTCCATCTATAGAACTAAAGGCCTCTTCTAAAGAATTTGTTACCCTTTTGGCTTGCATCTTGCCTTCCGCGATGTTGTGCTCCCATTCCTTTAATAGAATGTTTCCTCTGGTCTGCTCCGAAATGGTGAACCCGGGAGTGCTTCCCGAATCCCTGTTGTTTGTGGCTATCACAACCTCTTGGAAGGTGACCCGTGTTGCTCCAGCTTCCCTTTCTCTAGCACTTAAATTCTCCAAAACTTGATTAACCAGCAAGCAATTGTCATGAATCTCCTCTACCTTGTCGAGTAAATTTTTTTGGGCCGCAGAGACTCTGGCCCGAATCTCCATCGCCTGGGACTAAAAACTCCCGATATCTATCACTTTGCTTTCGGCGATTTCCACCCTAGCCTGCGGCTGTTGGATCAAATCCTTTTGCTGGCTCTCTTGCATCTGACCATCCCAAACCACTAGTTGTGCTTGTTTGAGCTTAGTTTTGAGCAACTCTGTCTCATTTTTATCGGCCAACCTTGCTTGATCTATACCTACACTCGTCTGGTCTTTGGCAGTCTCTATTGTTGTGACTAGTCTAGCTTCCAGGGTCTTGATGAGGCGATTCTTTTGTTTTAGCTAGTTTTTTAAGACCCCGACTGAAAATTGATTCATCGTGGCGTATGCTCCTAATTTCCCTATTATTTGAGTCGCAAATTGTTCATTCCTCTTGTCTTTTCCATCATTTATAACTCTGTATTTCTTGGTCGTTCACTCTCCTTCATGATAGAATTCCCTCTTTACCACTGCCTTTCTCTTCTTATCGAAGAAAAACTCATTTGAAGGGAGTTCTTCTACCCTTATAGGCCTCAACTCTTCATTGAAGATCCATACTGCATCAATATTTCCCTGAGTCGACTACAAGGGAGTAACTGATGTGATAGGTTCTCCGATCTGCTTCACTGATTTTCCTGGAGTAGTAACCGGACACTGCTTCTTCGGCAGGTCAGGAGTCTTTATCTCAGCTTTTGGACTCTTAGTTTTCTCTCCATCGTCCTGGTGTTTTTCTTGATCGGGAGTCGCATCCTTAGAGCCTTCGGCATCTCTTTGTTTCGCCTCCGCCGTACTCGAACTCTCACCCCGCAACACTGCGGGAAGACAACTGTGTTGATGTTCCTAGAACTTTAGAACATCAGCTCTTCCCTCGGGTGCCAAGGTTTGTATCTGAGCTAGAATCTCGGCATAGGACCTTGCACCTCAGAAAATGTCATCCGAGGGTGAATTCTCATGCTCAAATCTCTTTAGCCCGCAACTGGCCAAATGATTGCTCACGACTCTTTGAGGATCGTGCTTCTTGTATTCAATGAGGACCAAATTTAGGTCTTCCAGGGTTGCTGACTCAGCTTTGGCATGCCTAAAATCTAATAAACAATAAGAATTTAAATGAACAAGAAAAGGTGGCCATACCTTCTTTTAGTAACCCTTAAGCTCCTTGCTTATACCACCGATTATTATTTGCCTAGCAACCTCACAACAAGCCAACTTGTTAGGAATGAAAAATGGCAATGCATGTGGGGGAACAGAATCCCCGAAAACTCTAAGATATGAAAATTCAACTTCTACATACCAGTCAGCTATGCTGCTCAGATTTGTCACTATATTGTCCGAGATCCTGCGTGGCGGGTGACCAAAAATAGTGACATGCAAAGGCATCGTCACCCAGTTGAAGATTTCGTATACGAAATTTGCCGCTTTGTTTTCCCATAATTTTGAATGATAGATGTGTATGGGCTCGTCTTCTACTGGAGTCCAACTCCAACTCATTAAGGGAAATGGTGTTAAAAAACAAAGAGCATCCATATTGTATGCAGACATAAAGAATGAAACAACTTTTCCTCTTTCTTTCTGCGCCCGATACTCTGTGACCCGACTGGTTAGGTTGTCGGACAGCATCTTCGCCCAATCGAAGGAACAACCTTCAGCGACTCGAAACATTAGAGGTACCCATGGAAGAAAGAAATGTGATGTGTCCTCTCTCCCGTATAATCTGCATGTCATCATGGCTACATACTTGTACTGCGGTTCTAAAGAAGCTATTGAATATACACCATGACTTTCTTCCCTGAACTTCGCAGAGCGTTAAAACCAATCTTTTATTAAGCTAGACACGGTTTTATCATACTGCACACATTCCTTCTATTTGAATTCGTCTAAGAATTCGGCACCATATGTAAAGTCGGACGTTGTGGGAAACTTGTACATGGCTTGCAGATGTTCAGGCCGGAAAGTCCCGACGGTGACCTTCCACTCACTCATGATGGTTCTGGTTGGTATGTCCACATGGTCTAATGCCCATCGGACCATATCATAATATGGTAGTAGTCGTGGCCTAGCTACTACTTTGTGCATTTCGAATTGGATGACGATCTTATACTTGGTTGTTATATCATATTTTTCATTGTTGCTGGAATCATCAGAATAATCCACCAATTCAGCTTGCAAAACATCGGAAATGAAAGACCAGTTCGGGACAAAGTCAACACTTCGAGGTGAAGTATCAACAACTTTGTCCGAGCCTTGTCTCGAAACCTCAATACTGGCTTTGGATGCTTTTCGCGGGGCCATGACGGGAGATCTTGTTTTAGCTCTTCTGCGATAAAAATACGTATACATACAGAAGTTAGCTCAACGAGAAAATGTGCTCTGCGTAATGTAGAAATGAATTTGCTATAATGCCTAACCGCTCTTATATATATTTGAAAACTCGGTACCTTTCAGAACAGATCTGTCAAATCATGTTTTAGAAATAAATTTTGCCATAAAAATCTGATCCTTATTCATCGATTTGCCCTATTTCCTCATTAATGTCATAAATTTTGGCGGTTTGGAATGTCAGCTGGTGTATGGAAGGAATAAGGCTACCTCGTAAATTGTGGAAGCATCGAAACACGGGATATGTATTGATTTAGCTTAATTAATCTGGTTTACATAAGTTAATTAATCTTTCGCCACTCGTTGTATCGAGAAATTTTCTTTAACCTTTTGAACCTCTAACCCCCGAAAATGTGATGATTGATTTTGATTAATAAAAATGTAATTATTATTAGGAGCTTAATTAATTTCGTAATTATTTAGATTTGTCGTATCGCGACTCGGAGCTTCGAAAGTAAGTTTCCAGGAAGTTTGCATGTCGAGTTGCGAAACCGCGAGATCACGATAATACGACTTAATTAAAAAGGGAAGATAAACTTGGATTAAGTGATTAATTAATTACGTTTATATCCTTATCGTGATTTCGCGAGTCGGGGTTTAGACAGTGTAAATTTTAAAAAAGAAAACGCTGAGTGGCGAATTTTCGACAAAACTTTTACCATGGTTTAGCTTTTACTTTTAACCTTGACACGGGTTACTGAAATAAGGACCTCATGTTCTCGGCTATCGGGGCTATGAAAATAAACTTTTGGATTTGGTGAACGCCGAGGTGTGAAAACCCGATGATGTTTAATCATGGTTTAGGAAAAATTTACTACCATTACTGCCCTGGGTGAAAAATTAAAACGATTCCACCGTTTCGTTGCTCGGGATGTGTGAACTACGTGATTTATAGCATCCGACCTACGAGATTCCGAGGTAGAACAAAAGAGGAAATATTTTTACGAAAGGTAGGACTCGCCCCGAGAGTACAACAATCATCGTTGTTTGCATGATAAAGCTTCAGAGATTTTGAAACCACAGACGGAAAATACAAAAACCATCTTTCGATTTCGAGCATAAAAAATGAAATTTGTGATGGGCTAGAAAAAACAAAGGCGGCTCCAACAGTTGGAAATCTTGTAAGAAAGAATATCCCCAGGTATGTCACTGGGTTCGTGGTGTACCTCGCAGAAAAATCCGTGGAGGGGATGCAGATGAATTGGGTGATTTACCTCATCAACAATCTTGAGAAAGACTATCATGAAGCGTAGGATCAAGGATATGAGTTCTACTTCAG
The DNA here is from genome assembly GCA_009831015.1 of Picea engelmannii. Lineage (NCBI taxonomy): Eukaryota > Viridiplantae > Streptophyta > Pinopsida > Pinales > Pinaceae > Picea > Picea engelmannii. The sequence continues at coordinate 107,871 of ML780726.1, forward strand.
ATGGCTACTTGTGTTGATTTCATTTGTCACTTGGAAAATGCCTGAGGGAGCAGCTTTTCCAGAAATTGAACCATCGTAGCCATTGGCAGCTAGATTTTCTACATTATGGTACACAAATGACATGTCGAAGCAATGGCAGTCAAACACAGTGTTCCATGCCTACTATCAGCAACTAAATATTTCCATAGAGTCATTTACGTGCATGACACTGCGCACCTTGCACCAGTACAGATTGATAGCCAAGTTCTGTGCAGATCTACATTTTATTTATTTCACTGCATGCAGGGATGAGAGAAAGGAAGAGTTATAGTCTTACTATAAGTTGATCGACGAAGACATGGATCAGATCACCAAGGAATGGTCGAAGGAGTTCCTTCTACCGGTTGCAGATGCAGAACTCTCTGACACTGATATCATAGGAAGCCCCTTGGTCACTTCAGTCGAGCATGTCGGATAGACCAGTGCGAAGAAGAAAAATAAAAAGGAGTAAGTCCAGGATGTAAAGACTAATGAGGAAGATAGTGCCTCTGAAGAAAATGGATCTGGCTTGCCTGCAGGAGGAGGAGACGAAGTAAATGAAGGAGGAGGGGATGAAGGAGAAAAGCAAGGAGAAGGCGAAGCTACATCGTCAAAGGATCCCCCTACTGAGATAGAAACACCAAAGAAGAAGAAGGTTTCTCCGCACAAACCCTCGGCAAGAAAGAAGAGTCGTGCCAGTAATCCCCATCTAGAGGATACGCTCATAGAGGATGATATCGGTCTAGTCTGGGGAGCGATGGAGGACATGTATATGGAGAAAAGCAGGAAGAGCTATATGTAAGGGTCGAGAAGGAGCTGAAGGAGATACAATGAGGTATTCAAGTTATTCGTACGGTACCTACTGCACCTTCCTCGTCGGAGATTGCATAATTGGGAGATGATCCCGCCCAGTTGAGAAGATTAGCAGATGCAACAAAGGCTCAACTTAATAAATTTCAACAAGAAAAGGAAAAGGCTACAGAATCCCTGAAGAAAGAGAAAGAGGAAGTCTTAGAGAAACTACGAGTTGCGCGGTGTTATCACCCCATAAATTATGGGAATCAGTCTTCTGACTAATATGTATCTATCTCAGGCATATGTTTTCGCTCACGAAGCATGGCTCAGGTGATTCTGATTCCTCCCTCCACTCTTGTCGCTCAATCCTCCATCACCTTGCTGCATCCTTCATCCGCTGCATCCTCTCCCCCTTGTCTTTCGTCAGCCTCCATTATCCCGCCTTCCATCCCTGCACAAATGGACTTAGGATGAACAAAAAATTTTAATAAAGATTAGTCTAGATTAAATTTGATTAATAAGTGACTATTTAATAATTGATTAATTATTAATTAATTGTTAATTAATTAATTATTAAGTTAGTTTAAGAAACTAGGTTAGCAGTTAGTTAGTAACTAAGATTAGTTTAATTAAATAAAACTATTAAATAAAAACAAAAAATTAAATAACATTAAAAAACATTAAAAAAGTAAAAAGCAATAAAATAAATTAAAAATTAAAAAATATATATAATAATAAAAACATAACCAAAAAATAAAATATTAAAATAAATATAAAACAAAATAATTAAAATATTAAATAAAATATTAAAAAAAGAAAAAAGAAAAAACATAACATACAAACTAATCCTAAGTCTAAACATCATACTCCCTCACGTACCCTAGACTACCCCACGTCCCATCCCCCACCTACCTCCACTCACGTTTCCTTACGTCACTCCTACCCCACCTACCCCACTACCACAACTCCCGCCCAACTAAACCCACGCACACCTTCATATAAGTGCGCCCCCCATCCACTATATAACATTAAATCAAGGCTCCTTACTCAATCTCGGACCCCCCCGTGAGTTCGATTTTTAACGAGGGGGGGGGTCCGATATCATATTAAACCCCATGCAATTTCCAACAGCCCAGATTTAATCACCGATATCCACGGTCCAAGTGCAATCTCGGACCCCCCCCCCATGCAGTCTTCATTTAACGAGGGGGGGGTCCGAGATTTTTCCCGCCAAAAAACCACTTTTGCACATTTTCACCATTTTTGCCCATTTTCACCATGTCTTCTTCCGACGGAGATCCTGAGCAAACGGAGGCGAATTTTAAAAATCCAAGAGAGGTTTTTGGTCAGCACAGGATGAGGAACAAAACCCTTTTTTTTTTTTTTTCAATGGAGTTACGAGCAGAGATATTCGAAGGAATATTTGAGGCCTATTTTTCCATATTCTCCATTTTTAGTTTCAGTCCCGATTTTGCAGGAGCTTCCACGGCCAGCTGGAGATGAATTTTGCGAAACCGAAGGAGGTTTTTGTCCGCCATATGCCCATATACAATAAAATATTTCAGTTTTCTCCCAGGTGTCATATTTGAAGAGATAATCACGTCTGAACGGACCCCTTTTTCGCAGAAAAACAGTCCATCTCTCATAACAGAAAACTCCGAATTTGATGGGAGTGGTGGCTATTTTCGGCCGAGACGGTTGAACCCACCCTCGAAACTTGAGGAGGAGAGATATACTATTTATTGATATGATTTTAATGTAATAGGGTTGGATCTTCACGCCCTGGAGGCTATCGAGTTGTAACATTTTTGAATAGATCTGCCATTAATGAAAGAGGCTCTTTACAGGATTCCTGCGCATGTTTACTGGTGATGTGATTTCTCAGTAAATGTTTTCTTGCTCTGTAACCACTGTGTTTTCTGAAGCTAATCTGTACGAATAGCGTTATGTTGCAGGATTTATCCCTGATACCCTGTTTCCGATTCTACAGATTTTAATGTTCATCTTCTAAATGCCTTCAACTAAGAGATTCTTAAGTGCTTGTTAGTTGGAGTCGTTTCCCTTATCTTTTCCTCTGATCATCATTTAAATTATTAAATATCCAGTGAGTGTGTTATCTCGCCTTGTGAAGGATTTCTTCAGCGTTTCTGGTTGTATCTCAGATTTCATTAATTTCAGACCCCATAGCCCAATGGATGTGTAAGCTGTCTCAACCAATTTATAAACCCTTGTCCTTCATAACTAGCCTAATATCTCCTCAAACAAAGCTATATTACACAGAGAGATCCCTCTCTGAGTCTTGGAGGGCTAGATCCAAGACTCGAAGCGGTTCTGATGTTGCCTCTGTGATTTCCTTTTCATCCTTGGGCAAATTACAGAGTGATAACATAATGGCGACTCCACTGGGGACTTTTCCCAGTAGTACATTTCAAGCTCCAGCTCTGATCACTGATGGTGGACAGTGACCAGACACCAGAAAGGCTGAGATCATTCACCTGGCGACTCCAATCAGCTCTAGACAGTGCCAGCTCGAAGACTCCACTGGAGGAAGAACCTGAAGCATGACCAAGCAGCGTAGAAAGACCAGGTATTCAAGTTCAAATTGCATTCAAGACATATTTGGTTTTATCTGCAATCATGTCTTGTATTTTTCTAAACCTGGTCAGAAGTATATTTTTGAAGAGTATTTTGACCATCAGTCAATTGATGAGTCTCAAGAGACCATACCCTCAACTGTAGATTATGTACATACTGATACATCTGTGCACATCCCAGATGCACCTGTAGAAATTCTAGTGAGACATAAGCCTCCTGCTTTGTCTCCTACTCCTGCTGAACCTCTGGATGTTTATAAGCCTCATGCTTTATCTCCTGCTCTTGTAAAATCTCTAGATGGCTGTACACCTCTGGTTTCATCTCCTGTGCTTGCAAAATTCCCAGACAGATACAAGCCTCTGGATTTGCCTCCTATTCTCCATGACCTCCCTGTCAATTACATAGATAATCTGCCTAGGTTTGATGGAGAGAATGCCAAGATTACTGCTGAAAAACATATGCAAAACCTTGAAGATTTCCTTGACCTTTATGAGGTTGAAGTTGATGATGTCTACATCAGAATGTTTTCCCTGTCCTTGGGAGGTAAAGTCAAAGATTGGTTTAAGAACCTTCCAGCTGCTAGCATCAGAAATTTTGATCAGTTCATACAAGTTTTTTTAGATAGGTGGGTGGTTAGAGGAAATGTTTTCCTCATCCTTGAAGAGTATGAACAATTGAAAAGAAATCCAGGGGAGACAGTACATCAGCTTTCAGCCAGATTCAATCAGGCATATCATGCAATACCTGCTGATATAAGGCCACCTCCAGGATCATCTCACTTGCATTACCCAGATGCCTTCGATCATGAGATGACATTTCAGTTAAGAGAAAGAAACACTGCAAGTCTTGAAGAAATGCAGAAAATTGCAGTTGATGTAGAGACCAACTTGCTGATCAAGAGGTCACAGTTGAAAGATAAAGAAATGGAGCAGCTGAAGTCATCAGAAGATAAACTGGAGATTTTGGCTAGTGTCATGGAAAAGTTGATGCAGAAAATTAACATAAAAGATGAGCTTGTTGTCCAAAGACATCATGGTCCCTGGATTTCAGAGAAAGAAAGTGTCACAGTTCCCAAACATGTTGCTGCACTTCCTTGGTACCAGGGTTTGGATAATAATTCTTTCATATATTCAATTCACGGCACAGTCAAAGATGAAGCTC
>ML780726.1:114067-130838 GCA_009831015.1 Picea engelmannii
AAAAAATATATATAATAATAAAAACATAACCAAAAAATAAAATATTAAAATAAATATAAAACAAAATAATTAAAATATTAAATAAAATATTAAAAAAAGAAAAAAGAAAAAACATAACATACAAACTAATCCTAAGTCTAAACCTCATACTCCCTCGCGTACCCTACACTACCCCACGTCCCATCCCCCACCTACCTACACTCACGTTTCATTACATCACTCCTACCCCACCTACCCCACTACCACAACTCCCGCCCAACTAAACCCACACACACCTTCATATAAGTGCGCCCCCCATCCACTATATAACATTAAATCAACACTCCTTACTCAATCTCGGACCCCCCCGTGAGTTCGATTTTTAACGAGGGGGGGGGTCCGATATCATATTAAACCCCATGCAATTTCCAACAGCCCAGATTTAATCACCGAGATCCACGGTCCAAGTGCAATCTCGGACCCCCCCATGCAGTCTGCATTTAACGGGGGGGGGTCTGAGATTTTTCCCGCCAAAAAACCACTTTTGCACATTTTCACCATTTTTGCCCATTTTCACTATGTCTTCTTATGACGGAGATACTGAGCAAACGGAGGTGAATTTTAAAAATATGAGAGAGTTTTTTGGTCAGCACAGGATGAGGAACAAAACCCTTTTTTCGGTTTTTGCAACGGAGTTACGAGCAGAGAGAGACGAAGGCATCTTCGAGGCCTATTTTTCCATATTCTCCATTTTTAGTTTCAGTCCCGATTTTGCAGGAGCTGCCACGGCCAGCTGGAGATGAATTTTGCGAAACCGAAGGAGGTTTTTGTCCGACACATGCCCATATACAATAACCTCTTTCATTTTTATCCCAGGTGTCATATTTGAAGAGAGAATCACGTCTGAACGAACCCCTGTTTCGCAGAAAAACGGTCCATCTCTCATAACAGAAAACTCCGAATTTGATGGGAGTGGTGGTTATTTTCGGCCGAGACGGTTGAACCGACCCTCGGAACTTGAGGAGGAGAGCTATACTATTTATTGATATGATTTTAATGTAATAGGGTTGGATCTTCACGCCCTGGAGGCTATCGAGCTGTAACATTTTTGAATAGATCTGCCATTAATGAAAGAGACTCTTTACAGGATTCCTGCGCATGTTTACTGGTGATGTGATTTCTCAGTAAATGTTTTCTTGCTCTGTAACCACTGTGTTTTCTAAAGCTAATCTGTACGAATAGCGTTATGTTGCAGGATTTATCCCTGATACCCTGTTTCCGATTCTACAGATTTTAATGTTCATCTTCTAAATGCCTTCAACTAAGAGATTCTTAAGTGCTTGTTAGTTGGAGTTGTTTCCCTTATCTTTTCCTCTGATCATCATTTAAAATATTAAAGATCCAGTGAGTGTGTTATCTCGCCTTGTGAAGGATTTCTTCAGCGCTTCTGGTTGTATCTCAGATTTCATTAATTTCAGACCCCATAGCCCAATGGATGTGTAAGCTGTCTCAACCAATTTATAAACCCTTGTCCTTCATAACTAGCCTAATATCTCCTCAAACAAAGCTATATTACACAGAGAGATCCCTCTCTGAGTCTTGGAGGGCTAGATCCAAGACTCGAAGCGGTTCTGATGTTGCCTCTGTGATTTCCTTTTCAGCCTTGGGCAAATTACAGAGTGATAACACGCGGTACTATGTAACCGCTTATGAAAATGAGAAAGATGAGTTTCGGGCGTTGCTCGAGGAGGACAAAGAGAAGATACAGAGGGAAAAGGACCAGTTCCTCATAGAGCAGGTTGTGGTCAAAGAATCAGTGAGAAAATTACTTTGCTCTATGTCAGGCTTGGCATAGGAGGAACATCAGTTATTCGAGGTTCAATTGGTGAATCTCATTGAGGCCATCCATTAACTTCAAGAAAGGATAATGGAGTTGGAGATTCAAGCAGTATCGAGCACTTCACAAGAAGTGTGTGATCAGAAGGAGGAAGCCTTTAGGAATGCAGTTGTAAGAATCAGGGCCCTCGCTTCAGAATGCAAGAAGTTGAGCAATAGAAGTGTGCATACTCATGAACGTCTCACAGAAGATCCAGAGCTGAGGAAACTGGAAGCACAACTACAGGAGGCGTAGTAGCAGGCACTATCAGTACAGGTGCAGATGAAGTTACTTAATACAATCAAGAGAATGAAGAGATATCAAGAACAACGTGTCATCCAGCAGTATATTACTGCCATCCAAGGTAGAGTAATGGAAGTCACACAGAGGCTACAACTGGTGCAGGATGAATCCTACACAGTGTTTGAAGAGATCGAAGGACAAGGCTCGCAACTAGACCAAGTGGTTGCGATACTGGAACATCACCTAGAAGGGCATGTTACAGAGCAGATGATCCAAGATCTCATTGAGAAAGAGGATCAGGCGAAGCAGCAAGTCGAGGCAACTTGAGATAAGCTCGAGGCCTTTGAAGCAGCACTGCCCAGATCTGAGTGACTTGGGATGAGTCATAGGTAAGTGTTGGGGGCTTGTTGGCCCTCGACCAAGTTTTGAGGAAATCTTAGTCACGTTTGACCACTTTTTGTACTTCGATGCACTGATCGAGGAAGGAGCACTCAGGCGGACCTGGGATCATGGATCTCACTTGTTTTGTGGGATTTGTGGACCCAACATGGGGTTCTTAGGGTTTTATAACGGGTTATGGGATGTCGGCCCATGGTTTTACCCATGATTAGGCCTTTTTGTAAATGTAAAAGTATAAATAAGTAAGAATGTAATGTAGAATCGAGGTCGATAGCTTGCAAGGCTAAGTGCACGTAGTTTTGGGTTCCTTAGTGCAACAGACTTTGTATGTAAGGCTCTGTGATTGATAGAGAAGTTGGCCATGTGCCTTGACCTTATTTTGGGAATGTGGATCTGGTGCTTAGTGCACAGATCACATGTCTGATGTGAAGCTTGGCTTTGCGGCTTAGTGCACAGGAGCAGGTGACTGTAAGAGATTAAAGCCTAATAAATAATAAGAAGCAGTTTGTGGACGTAGCCCCACACTGGGGTGAACCACGTATATCATGTGTTGATGGTTTTCTTTGTGCTATGATGTTTATGTTGTGGGTATGCTTAGTGAATTAATCATTATGTATGATAGATAGATCTATGAATTTTTAGTGCTTTATTTATGTTGAATATGCTAGATCTAACTTATGATGCTAAGTGCGATGTGTATTTTATCATTTTTATTGTGCCAATCTATCCTTAGGGTTTGTTTTGAGATGTGAATAAAGTTGATAAACTAATGCATGTGGTTCTTAAGTACTCTACAAAGTAATTTTAATCATAGATCTGTGTCCCAGCTTGGTTACAGACATATGATTCCTGTAACCCCCCTGCCTCTACCTTGGGTGAGACTTCACCTGCTTCGTAAGTGTTTCCTAAAGGGATGGTAGTTAGGGTTTTTTTGGTGTGTTGTTGAAACGTTGAACCCTGGGTCTGCCCCTGTGCCAACATGTGTCAAACGGAGATAGTATGCCAAAGTTATGACCCCAGGAAATTGATGTACCAATTTACCTCGAGGGGGCCCACATGAATTTTGGCGCTTCATCTCCTAGGGTTAGGTTTTTGGATGTCTAGGGTTTTTCACATTCCTATTTATTGTAAAAAGGCTTTTAGAGCCTCATTCTAATCATTTTTTTAGAATGTGAGTAGTCATCGCATCTCTTCTATGAGATAAGTTACCACCATTCTAGTGAGTCTTCCACTCTATATTTTTATAGTCTCTGTACATTTCTTTCATTAATAGAAATCGTGCATTATTGTATTTTTGTGTTTATGGTTGCATCTATGATACATGTTTGTTATATTATTGGATATCCGCGATATCGTTGTGCATTTCTTTATTACATCTCCGCTATCATTTCGTGCCGAAAATAATCTGGATCAGTGGTATCAGAGCAGGTTGTTCTTAATCATTTTTTCAGTGCATGTCCCCGACAAGGTCTGAGTATAGCAAGTTGGGTCTCGATCTTGTGTCTCATGAAGACAATCGCTCTCGCAAGCCCAAGAAACCCTCCATGGTAGAAGAAAAGAAAAATGACGGAGCAGACAATCCTATAAATATGTTGCTTGAGCAAGCTCTCAGGGGACAGAGGGACGAAATGATGGAGAATTTTTCCCACATCCTTAAATGTCTGGCGATAGAAACAGGCGCATATTCATCAAAAAACCACTTTGGAATCACCTCTCCTTTCAAGGTCCAGGTTAATTTTGATATTCCCATATTTAAAGTACAGATAGATGTGGATGCCCTAGACAAATGGTTAAATCTGTTAGAAGGTTATTTCTCTGTTCATAATTTTTCTGAGAGGCAAAAGATCACCTCCGCACTCCTTAAATCTCTCCCCCATGTCAAACATTGGTGGGAAACTTACTGGGAGAAAATTTCCACAAAGGAGTCTAGAATATATGGGGTCGAGCCCACTTGGGATTTTTTTGTGGATGCGGTAAAGGAACAATATTACCCTTTTGGAAACTATGAGGACTAGTACATGAGATGGACCACACAGTGGCAAGAGAGGGGCCAAGAAGTTCCAAAGTTCACCAATATCTTCCACACCTTGCGCACCAAGTTGGGTATCAAAGACTTCGAACGACACTTGGTTCTGAAATATCGTGGGGCTTTACATAGATACATCCAAACTGAAATGGATTTTCTGGACATCTCATCACTCGGTGTTTCTTATCGATATGTTGTTAAAATAGAAAAGAAATTTAAGCACCAGAAAAAAAAAGGGAGTCCGGGTATGCAAATCCGCAACAACCAAAGTATGACAAAAACGGCCCTAACAAACAATCTCCCAAAAACTAGTCTAAGCCACGGGAAAAGAAGGGTCACGGGAAGACAAAGAAGGACACTGGAAAATGGTGCGATTTCCAAAAAATCCCCTGGCACAACACCGATTAATATTGCTCGAAATAGTTATTGGTGGTCGAGATCAAAGACAAAGAGCCGAACCCTAATAAAGAATCTGATTATGAAAATGCTGGCAAAAGACAAATCATTGACGTAGACCCCACTGCTATTTTCATGACCGCAACAATTCAACCAGAAGAACCAACGGATCCTAAAGAGGGGGAGCACCTTTTTTATTCACAAATGTGGGTGAAGGGGACCCTGTTGCATTTTATTGTTGATAGCGGAAGCCAGAAGAACCTCATCTTAGTAGAGGTCATCAAACAGTTGGGATTGACGACAACACCACACCCGCAGCCATACAGCATCGGATGGCTTCGCCAAGGACGATATCTTTGTGTCAGCCAGCAGTGTCGATTGTCATACAGCATCCAGCCCTTCAAGGATGAGGTATTATGTGATGTTGAACTATTGGATGTATGTGATGTTCTCTTGGGAAAACCATATATGTGGAAGCACCATATTGTTTATGAGTCTTGACCTCGTAGTGTCATTGTTACTTTGGGGGGTCATATCTACATAATACTATAGGTATTTCCAACTACTGTCCCACCTAAACAGTGCCGCAAGGTAGTATCTCATACTACAAAATTCATCTTCTTCACAATCTATTCAAATCATGAACAAAAGGATACTGCAACCACCTCAGCCTCGGCCCAAGCACCTTCTATCCAACAGAAGCAGGTCAACAAGATTGCAAAAAAGTGTAAAGATTCCTTCTGCACATAGGCACCTCATGTAGCCAGACTAGTTAAAAAGTTCCAACCCTTCTAGCCACATGTTCGTGACAACCTTCAACAAGATAAGTAGCGAAACTTCCCCAACAAGGGAAGCAACTCATCAAGATGCAAATTCAGCAAACACTTTTCCTCTCCCTTGGGCACTCAACGCAATGAAGACCATTGTTTCCTAAGGAGGGAGAATTGATCCAGGTGGATATCGGTGGCCACCCACCTTCTCCAACTGGCTCAAAATAGTTTTCTGGCAATTTTGGTAATTTACTATATTTGGCAGTTTTTTGGGTCCTGAACTTCAGAGCTGTTTTGAGGCCCTAAACGAAGTTTTTTGGGCATTCGAATAATATATGCACAATTTTCCCAATAGTTTTTGTCCTTGGATATATCTTTCTAACGATGTATCATATGCGTCAAACGGAGATAGTATGCCAAAGTTATGGCACGGCCCCAGGAAATCGATGTACCAATTTACCCCGATGGGGCCCACATGACTTTTGGCGCTTCATCTCCTAGGGTTAGGTTTTTGGATGTCTAGGGTTTTTGACATTCTTGTTTATAGTAAAAACGCTTTCAGAGCCTCATTCTAATCATGTTCTTGTGAATGCGAGTATTTTTCACATCTCTTCTCAGAGATAAGCTGCCACCATTCTAGTGAGTCTTCCACTTTGTATTTTTACAGTCTCTCTACATTTCTTTCATTAATAGAAATCGTGTATTACTATATTTTTGTGTTTATGGTTGCATCTCTGATACATTTATGTGATATTATTGGATATTTGTGATATCTATGTGCATTTATTTATTACATCTCCGCTATCATTTCGTGTTGAAAATAATCTGGATCAGTGGTATCAGAGTAGGTTGCTCTTGATCATTTTTTCAGTGCATGTCCCCGATGAGGTCCGAGTATAGCAATTTCAGTCTTGATATTGTCTCTCTTGAAGATAATCACTTTCGCACGCCCAAGAAACCCTCCATGGCGAAATAAAAGAAAAATGACAGAGCAGACGGTCCTATAAATATGTTCCTTGAGCAAGCTCTCACGTGACAGAGGGACGAAATGATGGAGAGTTTTTCCCACATTTTTCAATGCATGTCGATAGAAACAGGCACATCTTCATCAAACAACCACTTTGGAAGCACCTCTCCTTTCAAGGTACAGGTTAATTTTGATATTCTCGTGTTTGAAAGTCAGATAAATGCGGATACCCTAGACAAATGGTTAAATTTGTTAGAAGGTTATTTCTTTGTTCATAATTTTTTCTACAGGGAAAATATCACCTTCGCACTCCTTAAATCTCTCCCCCATGTCAAACATTGGTGGGAAACTTACTAGGAGAAAAGTTCCACACAGGATTCTGGAATATATGGGGTTGAGCCCAATTGGGATTTTTTTGTGGATGCGGTAAAGTAACAATATTAACATGTTGGAAACTATAAGGACCATTACGTGAGATGGACCACATTGTAGCAAGAGAGGGGACAAGCAGTTCAATATTTCACCAATATCTTCCACACCTTGTGCACCAAGTTAGGCATCAAAGACTCTGAAAGACACTTGGTTCTGAAATACCATGGGGCTCTACATAGATACATCCAAACTGAAATGGATTTTCTGGACATCTCATCACTCGGTGTTTCTTATCGATATGTTGTTAAAATCGAGAAAAAATATAAGCACCAGAACAAACAGGAGTTTGGGTCTGCAAATCTGCAACAACTAGTCTCCTGAAAACCAGTCCAAGCCATAAAAAAAGAAGGTTCACATGATGATGTTGTAGGATAAATCGGTAAATGAGGACATAAACTAATCTCCCTATATCCACCTGGATCTAGAACAAAACAACATAGGACATGGCACTTTCCCTAGGCTCTAATCATCGAATTTACTACCAAACAAAAGATGAGAGAGATACCTTTAAATGTCGCTTCCTTATGTCTTTGTTGTCCCTATTTTGTTCTGGTGCTCTTGTGATACTGATCCTGCAGTGAGACACAAACCAATCAAAGTGAAACCAGAGAGAGTATATTCAATGACAACCTATGCATATGATCAAGGAATTATGCAATAAAATAAGATAATTCTATGGGAAATAAACATGCCACTATATTATATTAAATAATAGGAAGAGAGATTACAATTGGATGCCTTGATGTCATAAGGTTCCTTCCAACGATTCCTTGCTTCCCACATACTTCTTGCTCCAAGGATTCTGAGACCATGGATCTGATAGCTACTCACAATTTATCTTGACAAAGCAAAGCTCAAAGCCAATCATACCAAGCTAACAATCTCAAGCCAAATTCAACTCAATCAAGCTAACTTTCTCCATGAGAGATCCTCTCCTTTTATAAGCTGAAGAGGATAAGATAAGGAGGTTAGGATGATCCCACTACATCATGAAAGCGAGTAATATCCAAACCATTCGGAGGCCACCTCACCATAGAAGCTTCTCCTTCTATAAGCATCAAGAAAATGCTCATTTTTCCCATGTACGAAGGCCGCCATGACCTGGCTATAGTGCAGTCTGCAGAAACTTTGTGCCCTAGCTATAGTGCAGCCTGCAGAAATCGGGCATTTCCGCACCCTAGATATGGTGCAGCTCGCGAAAATCCTCCAAAATAGGGTTTTTACAAAGGAAAACACAACTTCTTCTCTCAGGAAAAGTTCTTCTCCCTTCTTTCTTTAGGAATTCAGGCTACTAACCCCTCTGAAGGAAACAGATAGGCTTACATCATTAACAGTCATAGGGATGACAAAAATAATGTGTAACAAAGAGCCCCACAAAGTATGAAGTTAGAACAAAGTGATAGCTGAAATACTTTGCCGAATGTGTGTAGGGAACAAGGAACAGTCGGTCGAAAACTTGCCAACAAACAAGGAAATGCAGTACAATAATATATCATCACTGAGGTAGGCATTCCCATACTCAAAATACAAATGACTCAAATCATAAATGCCGACATGAAAAGATCCATGTCAATTAATACAGATCATGGCCACCAAACATACATTGTGGATCCATGACATTATGACTCAAATCTGAACATAGCCACCAAAAATACATTGTGGATATATGTGTTAAAGACTCAAATTTGAACATAGACACGAGACATACAATGTGGATCTATGCAACCGTACAAACTAAATATACTCCAACACAACCTAAATCTATGAGAATAGATTCAAGGTCTTTATCTCCACCACTCTATAGTACGAATCTAACCATGTGAATACATGTGTTGAAGTCGAACATGGTAGAAACCACTTGATTACCGATCAATGATCAGAACCATTAACAAGTGCGAGGGAAATCACCATTAATGTCAATGACTCCCAAGTTACTCTATTACAATCCAATGAATGTGAATTAACGAGTTGGAGTCGAACACTCGACGGAATATCTCGATCAAGGGTCAATAATGAAAACCCGTTGTCGAAAGCGAGGAAACCTACCATTGAGGCATGAAAGTTCCAAGGTACCAATTGGTTTCTAAGTCTAATTCATGGATAATGAGTTGAAGTTGACAGGAAAAGACTCATCAGAGGAGGGTCTTAATGTATCCCCCATCAATGACACGAAATGGGTAACAAGATTTGAAGTAGATCAGAGTAACCAGTGATTAAGGACTAACTCAGGGATGGTTGACGCAATATAAGGCTTAAGGATGTAGAATGGTCGATGCGATAGGAGGCTTTCAGGGTTGAACTTCTCTTTGAACATATTGATGACACGACAACTGTCTTGGAAACACTGACTCAACAACAAGGATCATAGACCAATTTGTAATATTATAAAGGAGTATGATCAAGAGACAAGCGATTTTTCCAACCTAGACACAAGGCGAGTGAAAGGGTGTCATGTTCAAAAGTGACTCTTCCATAAAATACAAGTTTAGACACATTTCTTTCCCAATTTTTCCCCCGCAATTTTTGGCGAGTACCTCTTTGTTTTTACACAATATTGAGGAGGATAACATATTCTTGTAATGTAAGCTTATCCTTCGTACGAGTCCCTCAAAGTATGTTTAATGAACCCTAAGAAGGATTGGTTTGGTCCCATGTGTGTCTTTCGATGTTTGTTTAACGAGTCCAAAGATAGAAAACTCGGGGGTTTTCCATATTTTGAGAGTATGAAAAACACTTAAAGAGAACTCTCCCAGTTCCTTTTTCATAAAATAGTTCGATAGGACCGAAAAAGTGATAAAATATCGCCCATCAAACGTTTTCTTCAAATACTTTTATGAGCGTGAAAAGAACAAGGTCGCTCGGCAATCTTTTCATGTTTAGAGAGTCTGAAAAGAGCTTAAAGGGAACTCCAGAGGCTTCATTTTTTGTATAACCTTTACGAGTCCAAAAAAGTGATAAAAGTATACTTGGTTACATTCTCATTGATTTACGAGCACGAGAAATAAAAAATACTGAGCTCGGTAACTTATTCTCATGTATTTACGAGCATGAGAAACAACAATGACTAAGCTCAGGATTGTTTTCATTTTTACGCAAGCCTTAAAACAAAATAAAACTATGCTTGGACGTGGTTTCATTTTTACACAAGCTTGAACCATAGAAAACTATGCTTGGACTTCCCAATGCATTACACAGGGATGGTTGGTACTTAGCCCCTAGTTTAATAAACTAGCAGCTCTACTTCAGCATGAAGTCCAGAACCTGAAAGTATTTCCCCCCAAGCTTCATTTCGCCCAACAGCACAGGTGGATGAAATGAAACTTCAAATTCTAGACGAAGGACTTGACTCAAAAAGAGAGGGGGAAAACTATTTCATTTTTTAACGAGCTTGACACAGGAGAAGAACTATGCTCGTGACTCTAGGTATAATCCCCGGACCACTGTTTCATTTTTTAATGAGCTTGACACGGAAACAGGAACTATGCTCATAAACTCTGTTTCATTTTTTAACGAGGTTTCTACATAGATGAAAAAATTATCCTCATAGCTGGGTTCATTTTTTAATGAACTTGAAAGCATAAAACTATGCTCAAAGTTGGTTTCATTTTTTAAGGAGCTTGAAATCAGAAAATCATGCTCGAGGCTTCTTCTTGATCACGACTTCCAAAAGGACAGTGCTCTAGAGGGGAACCATGTCAAGGCACAAAACTCGATCATGGCCTCCAAGATATTTTCACTCGACGGAAGAAACACACTCTGGAAGGAACACATGTCGAGGGTCGCGAGAGGGGTAAGGAGGTTAGGCTCCAATAGCCCTACCGAAGAGATTACCATGTCAAATACCAGATCAAATTCATAAGGGAGTGAGATTATAGTGAGAGGCTCATCTGCATCAGAAACTAAAGGCATGGGAGACAAAACCACATAATTGACTTGTGGTGGGGGCGATACCGTCCGCATATATGAACCGTTTAGGGAGGTAATCCAGTCAGGACCGATGAATGAAAGTTGATCGAAGGTCACAATTCTTCCATCGTGAGGGAAATATATCACACGAAAAAGAGTGGACACAATAGCTTTCATGGCATGGACATAATCCCGCCCAAGGAGTAAAGCAAAATCCAAGGGGTCTTGAACTACCATGACATCAATAAAGACAGTTTTCCCTCCCAAAGTTACAAGAAACTGAGGAAGGGTCCCTAAAGGTTGATTGGTTCTTCTATTAAAAGCTAACAGATTCTGTGTAATTGGCGCAAGCTGAGGACAACCCAAAGCTTTCCAAGAAAGAGAAGATAAAATACTAATAGATGTACCTTCATCTATCAGCATCTGAGGAATGTCCCGACCACAAACCTGTATTGTAATCTGGAAAGGAATGTGAGAAGGAAGATGAGGTCCAGTTAGCACACCCCAATTAAAAAGGATGGTCTCATTACTTAGAGGGGGTTCCATGGGAGAAGGAGGAATTACCCCCGACACGGTACAGTCTGTATCAACAAGAAAAACGTGGGCAGTATCAGGTTTACTCTCGAGCGAGAGAGTAGGATAGATCGATGATGAGATCAGGTTGACCACTTGAGTTTCATTCTCCAAGGGGAGGATGGGGTCGACGAGTTGAAACAAATCGACCTCTTGGGTTTCACTCTCTAACGGGATAGTGGGATTGACCGAGGATGGGATCGGATAAACCACTTGGTCAACTGGTTCAACTGAAGACGTGACCAAATTAACTACCTGATCAACCGAGCTGACCGGCGAGGAAACCGGATTGATCATTCCATCAACTACAGGTGGGTTGAGAGAAAGCTTATGATAAGAAGCTAGAAGCTGGGGAAGTGAAACGGTCATGTATTCCAGTAATTTCGAGGCTTCGTCCATATGAGGGAAAAGGTGAGTTAGATGATGCCCTTTGCATAACATACATGGCAACTTGGTTGTACTTTTCTTCTTCCCAATGATATTTTGACTAGTTGACGGGGGGTCATCAACATGTTGTTCAGAAGATGACAACATGGGTTGGTGAGGGTGTGTATACCATGCTTCTCTAACCTTGGATAGACCAGGGCAATATTTAAGAAGATGGCTACCCTTACAAAGCCTGCAAGGGTACTTGGGCTTATGGGTTGTTTGGGTGATCTTGACATCATCAACACTCCCAGCACGATTAACAGTAACTGGTTTCTTTCCAACATGTCCGACAATGGTTGGAAGTGTGGATCCTTGTTTATTTTTCTTCTTCTTCTTCTTCCTTTTCTTCTTCTTCTTATCCACCAAGTTACTAGCTTTAGATCTTTCACTCGACGAAGAAGATGAAACGGAAGGAGACCTTACAGGTGAAGAAGGTGAAGAATATCTTACTGGCAAAGAAGGCGAAGGATAAAAATGAGGTTGATGTTATTGGGGGGAAGTGCTTACAAATGAAGCACTAACTTCATTCAGGACTACCTGAGTGGAAAACAACCATACCGGTAGTCCAATTGTGAGACCTGGAAGGCTCAAAGTAGTGATGTGAGGAGGACCAATGTTTTTGTAAGAAGGAAACACAAAAGGTTCCCCTGGAGCAGGGGTTCCTTCATTGGTCATTTCGGGAACTGATGTCATCAAATAAAAAACCAATATAGAGTCCACTAGGGAAAACAAATAACACACGCTAAAAATCTAGTAAGCAAGCAAGCAAACAAAACCTTCTCACAATGAAAACACTATTTGGTGATGAAATCCAACGTCGCAGGAACAAAGTAAGAAGGAGCTGAGATAGAGTGGGTGGAAAAGTTACGTTGACAACCTACTTAACGGACTTACACCTTGGTGCAATCTCCCACACATAATCGTGGGTATACCCTCCAAGGATCCCGAGTGAGTCTGGACAACGTCGATTCTAGGTACTATGAAGACTTTCCCTTCCACAGTCACCTTGTGTAAATACCCTAAAGAAATAGGCCACTAAGGTTACGAATTACGACAGTGATGCCTGGGGAAACAGTCGACAGTTTGATCCACACGCAAAGGCAGGGTATCTAGCCCGAAATCAACTTGAAAGGATTCCACTCATCATTGTGGGTATACCTTCAAGCAACCCCCATAATATGCACAATCTCTACACCATGACCAACAAAGCAGGGTGAGTAACTCTGTTAGTCTCAATGCGACCTCATGATTGACCCTTGTGTTAGAAGGGATTCCCAGAACAAAATGTAATAAGTGGATTTCACCACTCCCTAATGCAAGATTCTATGTTTGTTTGCAGCTTTGGAAAGTTATCTTTCACACCTATTCCAGATCCCTACAACCAATCTAACGTAGGTTTGCTACCATAAAATATAAAAATGTCCAATCAATTTTTATAAGCGCTTTATTTTTAAGGCTATTGTTACTCAAAAGGAAATTGGCATGGACAACATGGTGTTTTGACCGACTCGAAAGTTATGCAAAGAAATGAAGATGCAATCTTTTCATTTCGATGAAGGCTATGCTATGAGAAGGAGAAAAAATTTATCATTCCCATATGAACAATGTCCCAAAATATATTAAACTCGTCAATATCAAGATTCTCAAGAAATGAGAAAAAGAGACTGTACACCGAGACCAAAAATGCCAAGGATCTTGTAATTTCACTAATTCAAATGAAAATATGCCCCAATCTAATATAAAGCAAGAAATTAAAACTTTTTGTTTCAAAGATAGTTAAAATCAATAGCAAATAGACATGAAACAAAGCAACCCAAAAAAAATTCTCTTTTAACATGAACTATTCAATAAAAGAAAAAGAAGTTCTTTCACCAAACAATTCTAAAGAAAAGACAGTGCTTTGTAACTGAAAGACACTCAAAGAAAGAGACTAAATATTCCAAAACCAAACAAAGAAAATATGGCTCAAATTGTTTCAAAGATAGCTAAAATCAATAGCAAATAGACATGAAACAAAGCAACCCAAAAAAAATTCTCTTTTAACATGAACTATTCAATAAAAGAAAAAGAAGTTCTTTCACCAAACAATTCTAAAGAAAAGACAGTGCTTTGTAACTGAAAGACACTCAAAGAAAGAGACTAAATATTCCAAAACTCAAACAAAGAAAATATGTCTAGCAGATTGTAAACAAATCCAACAAATCACCCCAGAACCATATCACAAATCTGGGCAGGGAAAACCACCAAATACAAATTCTTTCACAATTTATGCAGGCTGGAAGACTAGCACAGTGCAGAAATCACTGATTTCAGCGGGCCAGATATGGGCAGGGTGCGGCGTTTCCACGCTATTCTAAACTGGTAGGGTGCGGAAATCTTCCAAAATAGGAAAAAATTAAAAATGAAGAAGGTTTTCCTGTGAATTTTAACTGTCAGAGAGTCAAGCTGAATCTTCCAGTGACTCAGAAAACAGAAACCAAACAATCAAAGCAAGAAAACAAGGAAAACTAGGAAAACAAATTGTTCCCCAGTGGAGTCACCAATTTTGTTGTAGGATAAATCGGTAAATGTGTACATAAACTAATCTCCCTATATCCACCCGGATCTAGAAGAAAACAAGACAGGACATGGCGCTTTCCCTAGGCTCTAATCATTGAATTTACTACCAAACAAAATATGAGAGACATACCTTTAAATTTCGCTTCCTTATGTCTTTGTTTGATCCAGGTGGATATCGGTGGCCACCCACCTTTTCCAAATGGCTCAAAATGGCTTTCTGGCAATTTTGGCAATTTACTATTTCTAGCAGTTTTTTCGGGTCATGAACTTCCAGGGCCATTTTGAGGCCCTAAACGATGTTTTTTTGGGTATGTTTCTCTTGCAAATTAACATCTATAATGTTATTTTGTCTCGAGAATTGTAGGCCTCAGATATATCTTTCCAACGAGCTATCACATGCCTAAAACGGAGATCGTATGCAAAAGTTACGACCCCGGGAAGTTGATGTACTCACTTACCCAAACGGGGCCCACATAACTTTTGGCGCTTCATCTCCTAGGGTTAGGTTTTTGGATGTATAGGAATTTTGGCATTCTCGTTTATTGTAAAAAGGCCTTCAGAGCCTCATTGTAATCATCTTCTTGCGAATGCGAGTAGTCGTCACATCTCTTCTCAGAGATAAGATGCCACCATTCTAGCGAGTCTTCCACTCTGTATTTTTACAATCTCTGTACATTTCTTTCATTAATAGAAATCGTGTATTACTGTATATCTATGCTTATGGTTGCATCTTCGATACATTTCTGTTATATTATTGAATATCTGCGATATCTCTGTGCATTTATTTATTATATCTCCGATCTCATTTCGTGTCGAAAATAATCTGGATCAGTGGTATCAGAGCAGGCTGCTCTTGATTGTTTTTTTCAGTGCATGTCCGCGACGAGGTCCGAGTATAGAAAGTTGGGTCTCGAGCTTGTCTCTCTTGAAGACAATCGCTCTCGCACACCCAAGAAACCCTCAATGGTGGAAGAAAAGAAAATCGATGGAGCAGACGATCCTATCAATATGTTGCTTGAGCAAGCTCTCACGCGACAGAGGGATGAAATGATGGAGAATTTTGCCCACATCCTTCAACGCCTGTCGATAGCATCAGGCGCATCTTCATCAAGCGGCCACTTTGGAGGCACCTCACCTTTCAAGGTACAAGTTAATTTTGATATTCCTGTATTTGAAGGACAGATAGATGTGAAAGCCCTAGAAAAATGGTTAACTCTGCTAGAAGGTTATTTCTCTGTTCACAATTTTTCCGACAAAGAAAAGATCACCTTCGCACTCCTTAAAGCTCTCCCTCGTGTCAAACATTGGTGGGAAACTTATTGGGAGCAAAGTTCTAGAGAGGAGTCTGGAATATATGGGGTCGATCCCACTTGGGATTTTTTTGTGGATGCGGTAAAGGAACAATATTACCCTATTGGAAACTATGAGGACCAGTACATGAGATGGACCACACTGCGGCAAGAGAGGGGCCAAGAAGTTTCGGAGTTCACCAATACCTTCCATACCTTGCGCACCAAGCTAGGTATCAAAGACTCCAAACGACATTTGGTTCTGAAATACCATGGGGCTCTACACAGATACATCCAAACTAAAATGGATTTTCTAGACATCTCATCACTCGGTGTTGCTTATCGATATGTTGTTAAAATTGAGCAGAAATTTAAGCACCAGAACAAACGGGAATTCGGGTCTGCAAATCCACAACAACCAAAGTATGACAAAGACGGACCGAACAAACAGTCTCCCAAAAACCAGTCCAAGACACAGGAAAAGAAGGGTCACGGGAAGACAAAGAAGGACACCAGAAAATGGTGCGAGTTCCACAAAATCCCTTGGCACAACACCGATGAATGTCGCTCAAAATAGTTATTGGTGGCCGAGATTAAAGATAAGGAGCCAAACCTTGATTCTGAATCTGATTCTGAAAATAATGGTAAAAGACAGATCATCGACACAGACCCCACTGCTATTGTCACGACCGCAGCAATTCAACCAGAAGAACCAACAGATCTTGAAGAAGGGGAGTGTCTTTTTCATTCACAGATGTGGGTGAAGGGGACCCCGTTGCATTTTATTGTTGATAGCGAAATCCAGAAGAACCTCATCTCAGTAGAGGTCGTCAAATAGTTGGGATTGTCGACAACACCACACCCGCAGCCATACAACATCAGGTGGCTTCGGCAAGGAAGAGATCTTTGTGTCACCCAATAGTGTCG
>ML780726.1:130888-158845 GCA_009831015.1 Picea engelmannii
TGTCATTGTTACTTTGGGGGGTCATCTCTACAGAATACCAGAGGTAGTTCTGACTACTGTTCCATCTAAAAAGTGTCGCAAGGTAGTATCTCATACTGCAAAATTCAGCTTCTTCACAATCTGTTCAAAAGGAGAACAAAAGGGCATTGCAACCACTACATCCTTGCCCCAAGCACCTTCTATCGAACAGAAGCAGGTCGACAAGGATGCAAAAAAGTGCAAAGATTCCTTCTGCACATCGTCCTCTCATGTATCTCGACTTGTTGAGAAGCCTCAACTGCAACAGGTTCATGACATATTTCCACAAACTGAGCAGCGCGACGTCTCCAGCAAGACAAGCAGCTCACCAAGATGCATATTCAACAAATGCTTTTCCCTCTCCCCCAGGAACTCAACGCAATGGAGACCATTGCTTCCTAAGGAGGGAGGATTGATCCAGGTGGATATCGGTGGCCACCCACCTTTTCCAAATGGCTCAAAATGGCTTTCTGGCAATTTTGGCAATTTACTATTTTTAGCAGTTTTTTCGGGTCCTGAACTTTCGGGGCCATTTTGAGGCCCTAAATGATGTTTTTTTGGGTATGTTTCTCTCCCAAAATAGCATCTACAATGCTATTTTTTCTTGAGCATTGTAGGCCTCGGATAGATCTTTCCAATGAGCTAACACATGCCTAAAACAGAGATCGTATGCAAAAGTTACGACCCCGGGAAGTTGATGTACTCACTTACCCAAACGAGGCCCACATAACTTTTGGTGCTTCATCTCCTAGGGTTAGGTTTTTGGATGTCTAGGACTTTTGGCATTACCATTTATTGTAAAAAGGCCTTCAGAGCCCCATTGTAATCATCTTCTTGCAAATGCGAGTAGCCGTCACATCTCTTCTCAGAGATAAGCTGCCACCATTCTAGCGAGTCTTCCACTCTGTATTTTTACAGTCTCTATACATTTATTTCATTAATAGAAATCGTGTATTACTGTATATATGTTCTTATGGTTGAATCTTCGATACATTTATGTTATATTATTGAATATCTGCGATATCTGTGTACATTTATTTATTATATCTCCGATCTCATTTCGTGCCGAAAATAATCCGGATCATTGTTGTTCCTGTTTTGCTCCGATGCTCTTGTGATACTGATCCTGCAGTGAGACACAAACCAATCAAAGTGAAACCAGAGAGAGTATATTCAATGACAACCTATGCATATGATCAAGGAATTATGCAATAAAATAAGATAATTCTATGGGAAAGAAACATGCCAATGTATTATATTAAATAATAGGAAGAGAGATTACAACTGGATGCCTTGATGTCGTAAGGTTTCGTCCAATGATTCCTTGCTTCCCACACACTTCTTGCTCCAAGGATTCTGAGACCATGGATCTAATAGCTACTCACAATCTATCTTGACAAAACAAATCTCAAAGCTAATCTAACCAAGCTAACAATCTCAAGCCAAATTCAACTCAATCAAGCTAACTTTCTCCATGAGAGCTCCTCTCCTTTTATAATATGAAGAGGATAAGATGAGGAGGTTAGGATGATCCCACTAAATCATGAAAGCGAGTAAGATCCAAACCATTAGGAGGCCACCTCACCATAGAATATTCTCCTTCTACAAGCATCAAGAAAATGCTCATTTTTCCCACGTACGAAGGCCGTCGCGACCTAGCTATAGTGCAGCCTGCGGAAACTCCATGCCCTAGCTATAGTGCAGCCTGGGGAAATCAGGCTTTTCCGCACCCTAAATCCTCCAAAATAGGGTTTTTAAAGAGGAAAACACAACTTCTTCTCTCAAGAAAATTTATTCTCCCTTCTTTCTTTAGGAATTCAAGCTATTGGCCCCTCTGAAGGCAATAGATAGGTTTACATCATTAACAGTCATAGGGATGACGAAAATAATGTGTAACAGACAACAAAGAAGGACATCGAAAAATGGTGTGATTTCCACAAAATCCCCTGGCACAACACCGATGAATGTCGCTCAAAACAGTCATTGGTGGTCGAGATCAAAGATAAGGAGTCGAACCCTAATTCAGAATTTGATAAAGAAAATATTGGTAAAAGACAGATCATTGATGTAGACCCCACTCCTATTGTCATGACCGCAAGAATTCAACCAGAAGAACCAATAGATCTTGAAGAGGGGGAGTGACTTTTTCATTCACAGATGTGGGTGAAGGGGACCCCGCTACATTTTATTGTTGATAGCGGAAGCCAGAAGAACCTCATCTTAGTAGAGGTCATCAAACAGTTGGGATTTACGACAACACCACACCTGCAGCCATACAGCATTGGGTGGCTTCGCGAAGGATGAGATCTTCGTGTCAACCAGCAGTGTCAATTGTCATACGACATCCATCCCTTCAAGGATGAGGTATTATGTGATGTTTCCCCATTGGATGTATGTGATGTTATCTTGGGCCAACCATATATGTGGAAGTGCCATGTTGTTTATGATTCTTGACCCCGTAGTCTCACTGTTACTTTGGGGGGTCATCTCTACAGAATACCAGAGGTAGTTCCAACTACAACCTCGGCCCAAGCACCTTCTATCCAACAGAAGCAGGTCGAAAAGATTGCAGCAAAATGTAAAGATTCCTTCTGCACACAGGCACCTCATATATCCAGACTGGTTTAAAAGTTCCAACCCTTCCAGCCACATGTTTTTGACAACCTTCAACAAGTTAAGCAATGCAACTTCCCCAATAAGGCAAGCAACTCATCAAGATGCAGATTCAACAAACTCTTTTTCCTCTCCCCCGGGCACTCAACGCAATGGACACCATTTATTCCTAAGGAGGGAAGATTGATCCAGGTGGATATTGGTGGCTACCCACCATTTCTAACTGGCTCAAAACAGTTTTCTGACAATTTTGGTAATTTACTATTTTTGGCAGTTTTTTGGGTCCTAAACTTTCGGAGCTGTTTTGAGGCCCTAAACGACGTTTTTTGAACATCTATCGATCAAATTATGATCATGCCAATGGTTGTAGTCCTCAAATAAATATTTCTAATGATCTATCATATGCGTCAAATGGAGATAGTATGTCAAAGCTACAACCCTGGGAAATTGATGTACCAATTTACCCTGACAGGGCCCACGTGACTTTTGACGCTTCATCTCCTAGTGTTAGGTTTTTGGATGTCTAGGGTTTTTGACATTACTGTTTATTGTAAAAATGATTTCAGAGCCTCATTGTAATCATCTTCTTGTGAATGTGAGTAGCCATCACATATATTCTCATAGATAAGCTGCCACCATTCTAGCGAGTCTTCCACTCTGTATTTTTATAGTCTCTGTACATTTCTTTCATTAATAGAAATCGTGTATTATTGTATTTATGTGTTTATGGTTTCATCTTTGATACATTTATGTTATATTATTGGATATCCATGATATCTCTGTGCATTTCTTTATTACAACTCCTCTCTCATTTTGTGCCAAAAATAATCTGGATCAGTGGTATCAGAGCAGGCTGCTCTTGATCGTTTTTTCAGTGCATGTCCTCGACGAGGTCTGCGTATATAAAGTTGGGTCTCGAGCTTGTCTCTCTTGAAGACAATTGCTCTCACATGCCAAAAAAACCCTCCATGGCTGAAGAATATAAAAAATGGCGAAACAGACAATCCTATAAATATTTTTCTTGAGCAAGCTCTCACGCGACAGAGGGATGAAATGATGGAGAATTTTTCCCACATCCTGCAACGTCTATCGATAGAAACAGGCGTATCTTCATCAAACAGCCACTTTGGAAGCACCTCTCCTTTCAAGGTACAGGTTAATATTGATATTCCCGTATTTGAAGGTCAGATAGATGCAGATGCCTTAGACAAATGGTTAAATCTGTTAGAAGGTTATTTCTTTGTTCATAATTTTTTCGACGGGGAAAAGATCACCTTCGCACTCCTTAAATCTCGCCCTCATGTCAAACATTGGTGGGAAACTTACTAGGAGAAAAGTTCCACAGAGGAGTTTCGAATATATGGGGTTGAGCCCACTTGGGATTTTTTTGTGGATGTGGTAAAGGAACAATATTACCTTGTTGGCAACTATGAGGACCAGTACGTGAGATCGACCATACTGTGAAAAGAGAGGGGCCAAGCAGTTCCGGAGTTCACTGATATCTTCCACACCTTGTGCATCAAGCTGGGTATCAAAGACTCCGAACGACACTTGTTTCTGAAATACTGTGGGGCTCTACACAGATATATCCAAACTAAAATGGATTTTCTGGACATCTCATCACTCGGTGTTGCTTATCGATATGTTGTTAAAATCGAGAAGAAATTTAAGCACCAGAACAAATGGGAGTCCAGGTCTACAAATATGCAACAACCAAAGTATGAAAAAGACAGCCCTAACAAAAAGTCTCCCGAAAACCATTCCAAGACACAGGAAAAGAAGGGTCACGGAAAGACAAAAAAGAACACCGGAAAATGGTGTGAATTTCACAAAATCCCTTGGCACAACACCGATGAATGTCGTTCAAAATAGTAATTGGTGGTCGAGATCAAAGACAAGGAGCTAAACCCTAATTCAAAATCTGATTATGAAAATACTAGTAAAAGACAAATCATTAATGCAGACCTCATTGCTATTGTCGCGACCGCAGCAATTCAACCAGAAGAACCAACAAATCTTGAAGAGGGGGAGCGCCTTTTTCATTCACATATGTGGGTGAAGGGGACCCCACTACATTTTATTGTTGATAGCGGAAGCCAGAAGAACCTAATCTCAGCAGAGGTCGTCAAACAGTTGGGATTGATGACAACACCAAACCCACAACCATACATCATCGGGTGGCTTCGCCAAGGATGATATCTTTGTGTCAGCCAGCAGTGTCGATTTTCATACGAAATCCACCCCTTCAAGAATGAGGTATTATGTGATGTTTCCCCATTGGATGTATGTGATGTTCTCTTGGGCCAGCCATATATTTGGAAGTTCCATGTTGTTTATGAGTCTCGACATCATAGTGTCATTGTTATTTTGGGGGCTCATCTCTACAGAATACCATAGGTAGTTCCAACTACTATCCCACCTAAATAGTGCCGCAAGGTAGTATCTCATACTACAAAATTCAGCTTCTTCACAATTTTTTCAAAGGGTGAATAGAAGGATATTGCAGCCACTACAGCCTCGTCCCAAGCACCTTCTATCCTACAGAAGCAGGTCTACAAGATTGCAGAAAAGTGTAAAGATTCCTTCTGCACACAGGAACCTCATGTAACCAGACTGGTTAAAAAGGTCCAACCCTTCCAGCCACATGTTTGTGATAACCTTCAACAAGCTAAGCAGCGCAACTTCCCCAACAAGGCAAGCAGCTCATCAAGATGTAGATTCAACAAACGCTTTTTCCTCTCCCTTGGACACTCAACACAATGGAGACCATTTAATCCTAACGAGGGAGGATTGATCCAGGTGGATATTGGTGGCCACCCACCTTTTCCAACTAGCTCAAAATAGTTTTTTGGCAATTTTGGTAATTTACTATTTTTGGCAGTTTTTCGGGTCATGAACTTCCGGAGTCGTTTTGAGGCCCTAACTATGTTTTTTAGGCATCTACCGACTCAAAATGATTATTAGGCCAATGGTTTTACTCCTCAGATATATCTTTCTAATGATGTATCATATGCGTCAAACAAAGATAGTATGCCAAAGTTACGACCCCGGGAAATTGATGTACCAATTAACCCGACAGGGCCCACATGACTTTTGACGCTTCATCTCCTAGTGTTAGGTTTTTGGATGTCTAGGGTTTTTGACATTCCTGATTATTGTAAAAATGATTTCAGAGCCTCATTGTAATCATCTTCTTGCGAATGTGAGTAGTCGTCACATCTCTTCTCAGAGATAAGTTGCCACCATTTAGTGAGTCTTCCACTCTGTATTTTTACAGTCTCTGTACATTTCTTTCATTAATAGAAATCGTGTATTACTGTATTTATGTGTTTATGGTTGCATATATGATACATTTATGTTATATTATTGGATATCCATGATATATCTGTGCATTTATTTATTACATCTTTTCTCTCATTTCGTGTCAAAAATAATCTGGATCAGTGGTATCAGAGCAGGCTGCTCTTGATCATTTTTCAGTGCATGTCCCTGACGAGGTCCGAGTATAGAAATTTGGGTATCGATATTGTCTCTCTTAAATACAATCTCTCTCGCACACCCAAGAAACCCTCCATGGCAGAAGAAAATAAAAACTACGGAGCAGATGATCCTATAAATTTGTTGCTTGAGCAAGCTCACACGCGACAGAGGGACGAAATGATGGATAATTTTTCCCACATCCTTCAACGCCTGTCGATAGAAATAGGTGCACCTTCATCAAACAACCACTTTGGAAGCACCTTTCCTTTCAAGGTACAATTTAATTTTTATATTCCCGTACTTGAAGGTCAGATAGATGCGGATGCCCTAGACAAATGGTTAAATCTGTTAGAAGGTTATTTCTTTGTTCATAATTTTTCTGACAGGGAAAAGATCACCTTCGCACTCTTTAAAGCTCTCCCCCATGTCAAAAATTAGTGGGAAACTTACTGGGAGCAAATTTCCAAAGTTCCATGACGATACCTTTCCAACAGGCTATCATGCGCCTAAAATGGAGATCGTATGCAAAAGTTACAACCACGGGAAGTTGATGTACTAACTTACCCAAACGAGGCCCACATGACTTTTGGCGCTTTATATCCTAGGGTTAGGTTTTTGGATGTCTAGGGTTTTGGGCATTCCTGTCTATTGTAAAAAGGCCTTCAGATCCTCATTGTAATCATCTTCTTGTCAATGCGAGTATCTGTCACATCTCTTATCAGAGATAAGTTGCCACCATTCTAGCAAGTCTTCCACTCTGTATTTTTACAGTCTCTGTACATTTATTTCATTAATAGGAATTGTGTATTACTGTATTTATGTCTTTATGGTTTCATATCTGATACATTTATGTTATATTATTGTATATCTATGATATCTCTGTGCATTTCTTTAATACATCCCAGCTCTCATTCCATGCCGAAAATAATCTGGATAACTAATTCCTCCATACAAAAAATTGCCGCAAAGATTGCATTTCAATATTTGTCTATTGGGAAGTTCCACTGGTTCACTATACACCCACATTGGATCCAATGCCTTCAAAAAATTTCTTAGATGAAAATATTAAACCTATGGCACAAAAAAAAAAAAAACATGATAATGCAAAGGTTAAATAATGAGAGCTAGATGAATCATAATGATTGAATCTTCCATTCAAAAACAACAACAAGAGGCACATTGCAAGTCCTAGCCTAACTCTAAAAAAACAAAGTTCAAAACATCAAGTTCAAACTTCAAACAAAAGAAAGAAAAATGTTTTGGATCATACTTGGAAATATTGATCTCTCCGCTGGCGCTAATCGCAACAAGATCCTTGGATTTATCCTCCTTGGATAGATGCACAATGAATTCCCTCACACCTCTCTAGATCTCTCATACCTTAGAAATGAAACAATGAGTGAAAAATGCAACTCACGGCCTCTAAAACCCTTTCACGTGCACGTTTTCTGCCCTTCTACCCAACAGGCCGACACTTTCCTTCGAATCGTGACACTTTCCTAATTTCTAGCGAGTTAATGGATGAGTCACGACACTTTGAAAATATCGGATGTGTCGTGATACTTTCCTGGGAAAATATCGGCCCCCTCAAAATATCGGCGATATATCCGATATATCGCCGTGATATACAACACTGGTTGCAACAGATCCAATACAGACTGTGTGAAAAGAGGGATTCCTAAGGAGGATTGAGTGATCTAATGGCCAAGAATGTAGCAAACTATACCAATATTAGTCATTTCCATTGAATCTTGAAGCCTTAGGTTTAGTTATTTAATGCGTGAAGACGAGCCTTCTGTCATAATCAAATCATTCACATATAACATAACAGTATTCGGTTGAACTTCAAAGTGAGAGAATATGCAATTGAGAAAGAATTTATTAATCTTCTCATAGTAGGTACGAGATGCTTGCTTGAGTCCATATAAATATTTCTTAACACTTTACATCAAGTTGTCAATTTTGTAGACAACGTTGTCCACAAATAAAGGCATTTTTGACACCCTTCTAATCCACCACCCAACTCTACGAAGCAAATATAGATAGTATCACCATAATTGAGTCTATCTTAGGAATTGGAGAAAAAGTTTCATTAGAGTCAATACCTTCCTTTGTGAAAACCTTTAGCAACAGGTTGAGCCTTATGCTTGTCAATTTGTCCATCAACATCATACTTGGTTTTTCACACCTCTAATATCGAACAACATTCTTACCCTTGGGTTAGGGGACTAATTCCCAAGTCTAACTTTTTATTAGAACCTTATGCTCAACAACCATAGCTACTTCCCATTCAGGGGAGTTTTTGGCATAATTATTAATTGAGGAGTCTCTTTCAGTGTCTATCTTGGTGAGAAGGGATCAAGGAGTAGAAGTGTATCAAAGAGGGCCAAGTTGACCTTTAGGTGCAAGAAAATTGGCAGAGTCTAAAAGATCATATATATAGCATTTGGGCATAGGTCTTGGTTTACTTGGAGTAGATCACTCTATAGAATACTTGTCTTCAACATTATGGAGTTTCATAGCGTTTGAAATGCTAGAAGGTGCAATCATTACAAAAGAAGTGACTTCCGGAGAATTAGTGAGATTCTCACCATCAATATACCCATACGTCATATCATTGTAGAAAGAGTGATCGAGGAAAAAATCATAGAGGGAGAATCATCATCAAAGTGTCGAGAAGAAGGTCCACTTAAATTGCCTATAAATGATGATTGGAAAGAATTGGGAAAGATGTTCACGGATATTGACTAAGAATTTCATTAAAGACAACATCTTTGTGCTGAATCACCTTGTGGGTTTGTTACCTCCCAGTTTTTACTTAATGATAAAATACCTAATCCATAATGTACAAATCAAGGGAAACTATTAGGGTGGTTACCATTATCACCTAAAAAACCTATCATATTCACTTTAGGTTGGCTCTACTCTAGCTCAAGGGGGGTATCCTTTGTAGGATTACTAAATTTGGGAAATAAGGAAGAAGGTGAAGTGAAAGTAACTTTAGTAAAACAATGTGTTGGGGTTTTTAGTATCTTAAAAGAGGTGATGGAAGGAAGTAGATATCAGTGCCAAATTCAACAAGGGAAATGGATTCAAGGTGAATCAAAGGGGCTTATGAGGTCAATAAGAAAGTCTCTCTTCAGAATTGGTCTATTTCAACTGAGGATTATGATAAAGAGACTAGAACCCATGGGGAATAATAATATCTTAATTAATCAATATTAGCAATGAATACCAAGGCCCTACAAGAAGGGGTCCTCAAGTGAGTAACCTTCACCAACAAGATCAACCATTATCACCTAAGCAACCTATCCTCCCAGTTTTTACTTAATTATAAAATCCCTAATCCGCAATGTACAACTCAAGGGAAACTATTAGGGCGGTTACCATTATCACCTAAGCAACCTATCCTCTTCACTTTAGGTTAGATATACTCTAGCTCAAGGGGGGTATCTTTTGTAGGATTTCTAAATCTGGGCAATGAGGTAGAAGGTGAAGTGAAAGTATCTTTAGTAAAACAATGTGTTGGGGTTTTTAGTATCTTAAAAGAGGTGATGGAAGGAAGTAGATATCAGTTCCAAATTCAACAAGGGCAATGGATTCAAGGTGAATCAAAGGGGCTTACGGGGTCAATAAGAAAACCACTCTTCAGAATTGGTCTATTTCATCCAAGGATTAAGATAAAGATACTAGAACCCATGGGGAAGAATAATATCGTATCTAATCAATATTAACAATGAACACCAAGGACCTACAAGAAGGGGTCCTCAAGTGAGCAACCTTCACCAACAAGATCAACCATAGATTGATACACATACTCAATACCCTTGGTATGGTTCCTAAAATCGATAAATAAAGCAAGGCATCAAATAATTATCAAACTGACAAAGGAGGAGCTACCCCAAAACGTCTTCCTTCCTATGGTAGAATTTCCCTTCAATGGATCGATCTAGTTAGCTTGCAAAAGACTTGAGCATTCACAATCAATCTTTATGCACCAAATAGAAACCAAGATAGAAGAGCATTAATAATTGACATCGATGTCCACAAATAAGGATCCCTTATACATCGATTTACTCCAAGAAAATATATGTCAATTAAGCTCCAAGGAGTGGAAGCTCCAAAAATCCAATCATGAGTACAAATGGGGAAGGGCTACTGTTTACATAGAGTCTAGCTCAACTTCCTTTACAAGAGAATAATAATATATCATGGGAAATCCTTAGATCTAGACTAGGGAGGAGTAAATATTATTTATGTTGAAGATTGACTAACCCCAATGTAGGTTGGTATGCTACTCCAGTGAAAGTGCAGAACTTACTATGATATATAGATCTGTGATTAAAAACAAGACAATGACCAAGTATGCAGAAGCCCAAAAGCAGTGATGATGACTGTTATCTCCTAGCCTAGGCATAACTAAGGATATTATGTCTCGAGGTCCACAGGTCCTAGAGATGAAGTACCAAGAGCCATATTGACTTGAGCCTGGCCCCGGAGGGCCCATCCTTCTTCTTCAACGCCTCCACCTTCTTAGCACCATCAACATCCATCCTATCGGCCTGGTCCTTCAGCAACAGTGAGTCTTGCTCCATGAGGTAATGAGTTATGGTATCATGGTATGTGTCACTCTGATTCTCAAAACATTTGAATATGTGCATTTATTTATTTTTTACTTCTGACGTGTTCTTGGATCTTATTAGTTTCCACTTGTCCACACCTGGGGGGAATGAAAGGATTCCCTATCAAGTTGGTTCCCATAGGGTTTGAGTTTCCACTGGGTGGGTTCATGAAAGGTCATCGTCCATTCCCACCATACTTATCACTTTTCATCTTTTTTCCCTCTCATCCATCCCCTACATTGATTCAGGAATTGGGTTTTCCAAGATAGCAAAGGGTTGTACTTTACCTTGTGGGAAGAAGGGGCTAAAGTCCCAGAGGGTAAAATTAGTTGGAAAAATACAAAATCCAAAAGAACAAAACCTTCAAATTCTTCACCCAGGTATCCCTGAGAAAGAAATAAAAGGCTCATCAGCAAGAAACAAAGGGACCCATAAAATAATAAAATCAAGACCTAGTTGGAGGATAGGGGTTCTCATCATGAGCTAGCCTATTAGGTCCATGGGCATGTAGGAGTATGAAACTGCCATTCAGCTCGTCACCACTCCAGGGTAGTGTCTTTTTATGGCATATCCAAGAGAAAGGAGGTCTCATCACGAGCCATCCTTCTCATCTCTGTGAAATGCTTGTGGGTAACATTGTCACCATTGGTCACCACGCCAGGGCAGTGTCCCCTAACTAGTCTCTTGAAAGAAAAACCAATAAGACAAAAATATAAAAGGCATTGAATGGGCTTGGAAACATTTGCATCCATGACAAGGTGCATCTCACCTTCTTCAGAGGCACCCATAAGTAAGCCATACATTCCCTTGTCATCACTGCACCCATTTCTCAAACATCCCTACACCACCTCATCCACTTACATGGCTTGGATTTGTCTTCACCTAGAAACATCCCACGTCCAATGAGAATTATCCCAGTAGGACCTTCTGACATCATCTCCAAACATGGCTTATAGAATAACATAACGTCTTTGAGCACTTGTCTGGGAAAAGGGGGTTTTGTGCACATGTTTAGATAACTTGATTATTAGATGTGATTGACATTGCTATGATCCAAGTGACTTATGATCCCATGGAGGGCGTACTTGTTGTTGTTGTAGGGTCGCACCTGATGTAAAGGTACACATGGGGACATGATTAGTTCGGACTTCCATATGGCTAAAATCCCATTAGATGGATGTTGAGACCCCAGCGAGGGGTAGACACATGTCAGAGGCTTGCACTGGAGAGAGAGGAGGTTATTCCACCAGAGACAGCCTAATAGGCCTGAACCTAGGGGGGTCTTTCCCCCCTACAATGATTTTGGCCTTGAAATTCCCATTATGTCACCTTTGTGACCCTTGACATCACCTAGTGTTTGATGGACACTTTGGAGGAAGTTATGTGCCAAGTGGCACATGTGGCTTGATCCAGAGGCCTTGGGAGGCCCAACGTTTTTCTCCTAGAGGCCAACATTTCACTAGAGGAGCCTAACGTCACCCTAAAGGGGCATGAATTCACCTTTTTTGCTTGATTTAGGGTTTAATTTGTCATTTTTATGTAAAAACTGGATATCGCATGTAAATTGGCCATGTCGGTCTTTTTGACCTAATTCTGTTCATTTTCACTGTATAAATAAGGGGTTTTCCCTTTTAATATTTGATCATATTTCACTCACACTTAGTGAGGTCTGAAATTTGCACCCTACGTAGGGTTTGTTGGCTGAAATTTAGTATGTGCTTCTTGAAGGAGGCTTATTTTGGAGTATTTTGGCATTTTTCTTGGTGGAAGTGTTCAACTAGGCTATTTGCTAGATGATTCTTGGTGAATGTAAGTACATTTTTTGCAATTCTTATTCATTGAATGGTTATGGTTGTATTTATCTTGAATTTATACTAATATTATGAAATTGCTAGCTTAAATCCCTAGGAGGCTAAAGCACATGTTATTGTTCTTGCCTTAATAACTTTCACCTACTAGATTATGCTAGAAAACCAAATTTATTGAAGCTTTTTTCTAAGGGCCTTGCCATTGCAACAACCTAGCGCCTTTTTCTTCATCTAAGCTGCCATATTTTTCATCTTTGAGCTAAAGAAGAGGAAAACTATTAGGGCCTAGGGTTACCTATTTCCTAGTACCATTTCCCCCCTAGGGTTTGGTAATTGAAACCTTGGGCTACCAACACTTCAATTATTTACCCCTGTTGTCTCTAGTTCTCTTATTATCATTTGTTCCTTCAAGATTTTCCGCTGCATAAAATGACTTTGTTTACCCTAAAAAACACCAATCTAAGCCTTACAATTGAGTGATTGACAAAAACTACTATCAAAACCTTTACCTTAAGCTCTCTACTAACTACTCCTAACCTTAGAATAGTCTAATCTACTAACTTATTTGTTGTTGTTACTAAAGTAAGATACAACCATCTATTGCAGCATTAAAAGCACCTAGAATCAATTGTAAAGTTGATTTATACACTGTCTGATTTGCTTCCAACAAATGCTAGTACTTTGCTATTGTTGAGTAAATATTATTGGTCATTGTGAAGCCATTTTAAGGAATTTATTGTGAAGTAATTATCTCATAAACATTGTTGTTGCAAAATTATTTTTGCTTCATCATATATCAACTATTGATTTTATTGATAAATTCCATGGTTTTATGAAGCACTAACAACAAGTTGTACTTGCAAAAGATATATTTTCTTATTGCTTTATTCTGGGCAGGTACATCTAAAAACTTCGCTACTTTATTGATTAAACCCTGGGAATTTCTTATCAGTGTGACTTGTGAGAGGGGATATTTTCATAGCCACTTTAACCTTTGCCTTCTCAAACCCCAGGTCACTAGGGACGTCTCCCCTGAGCCATCAACCCTAAATAGAAAGAGGTATCCTATTGAGGTGACAGTGATAGGATAACCTCTCGTTAGGCCAATTTGCCTTCCCTCAACCTTTTCCTTTGGAATAAGTACAAATTGTGCGATAACATTTTGGCGCCGTTTTCGGGGAACACTGAGTCAATTCTCCTCAAAGAAGACACTTTTCGGTAAGTCTTTCCTCAAAATCCTTTAATTTTCAAAGCTTACCCGGTGACTCCACTGATGGTGATCCCCTCATCTCTTTGATAATTTCAAGAAAATTATCTGGAAACTCCACAAATGACAAAGCAAACCATGCCTTCTCAATGGTACCCGAGAAACTTCAAACCCTTGAACATGAGTAGAATCCCGGGATACCCTAGGAAAATGCCCCCTAAGTATGAAAAATGGCTCCCTAAATTCATTGGTAGTGATGAAGAGAATCCTAATAAACATGTGCGTGATTTTTATGCTTTCTTTCAACTTCATCCTATTAGTGACGATGTCGAAGACCTTGCAATGAAACTTTTCTCTGCTACTCTTCATGACAATGCCAGGAGCTAGTATGAAAACCTCCATGATGCTAGTATTTCCACCATGGATCGATTGGAAGAGGTTTTCCTCGAAAAATGGGATCCTTGTGTTTTGCTAAAAAAAACTTACTCACATGAAGAATAATGCAAATGAAATTGTTGGGGAATTTCATGATAAATTTGAAAGGCTATTACAACAGATCCTAGTAAGCCATCACCCATCACACGACTTTCTTATTTTTCTTTACACCAAATCCTTTATGGGACAAATAAGTTTTCCTATCGAAGATGAATCTCCTAGAACAATCTAGGAAGTTTATAATATGGCTACAGAAATCGAAGCCAACGTCTCCTCATTCAAAGAACAATCCTTTGTTCTAGAAGTCAAGGCTCGTGAGCCCAAAGACACCCCAGATATTCCCAAGAGAGTACCCTCCCTTGAGACATATATTGAAGAAACCTCGGAAGATTTAGAACAAGACATCAGTCAACAAGAGGTTAAGGAAGGGGGTCTTGATGAAGGTTACCAATCCCATGGGAAGAACAAGGATTTCATCTTGCTTCTATTGAATATAACGTAGATATGGTTAAAGAGTGAGATCCTGGAGATATAAAACACTATGATGGAGTATCAATATGTGATCCTCCCTCTAATGAAGCCATCCACAAGTCGATTCCTCCTGCACAAGAAGAAGAGGATGAGGTTAGTCACTTTCCTTTTCAGGATTTTGATAATATTGTATTCTATTATTAAGAGAGTGAAGGAGAAATGGAATCCTCGAGCAAGGTAGATCCTCCTTGTTGTACAGTTTAAGATTGTTGGCATAGGGGTAGACCCGGGGTTCAACGCTACAACAGCGCAACAACAAAACCCTAACTATCGGCCCTTTTGGCAACACCTGTGAAGCAGATGAAGTCTCACCCAAGGTAGAGGCAGGGGTGGTTGCAGGACTCAGATGTATGCAACCTTAGCTGGAACACAGATTGTGATTGTAACACCTTAACAGAGCACTTAGTAATTACAGTTCGTTAATATTCAACTTTAGTTCACAGCACAGCTAAACCCTAACAACAGATCAGCACAGCATTCACACAGATCCAATGGATTCAAGCACTAAGCATACCAACAGAGATCAGATCTAGCATTCATTCACATTATTCAGCACTAATCTATCATATCAGATTCATCTATCATCTAACAGCACACTAAGCATTGAATCACATAAACAAGAGAGCAATCATAAAGCAAAAATCATTCATAACACATGATATACGTGGTTCACCCCCTCCCTGGGGCTATGTCCACCAACTCTTCGTCTTCTTTATTAGCTTCTTTAAATATTCTTACATGCACAAAGCCTCCAAATCAACTCCGCAGAGGACAGGAGATGTGTGCACCTCGCCAGATCCTCCTTCTCCGAGTAGATCTAGGCACAGAGCCTTACATAGTCTTTTACAATCACTTACACTTAGCCTTGCAAGTCTCACACAGTGCGCACAAAGCCAAATCACACAGATCTACTTTTTCACTTAGCAACAATGGCTCACACTGACTAGTCACTACTTCTTACACTACCTAGACTTCTATTTATTCATTACAAAATAGGCCTAAGCATGGGTAAACCCATGGGCTGACATCCCCATACCCATTACATAAGCCCAAAACCCAAAAATCCCTAAAAAGGGGTCGATATCCTGCGATCTCTGCTTCGAATTGCGCTCTGCCTTCGACACCTTGTCGAAGTCCCAAAATGGTCAAAAATGACCAAGGGTCCTCAAAACTTGGTCAAGGGCCAACAAATATGTAGAATAAAGTCTTCCATTTGATGAATTCATCCAAATACTTGAAGCTCCTGCACAAGAAGTAAGCAAGGTGAGTTTTTTCCCTTTCCAAATTTTTAATGAGTCTTTATCTTATGATGTGGAAAGTGAAGAAGTGTTGTATGTTTTTACCCCTTCATGCTATAATGAAGATGATGATTTTGATGATAATATTGAAGATTTCATACATGTCGGGAAGTGTAATTGGGATGTGATTGGATATGATGGGGATCCCATTTACGACATTAAGGGTCATGTCCAAAAGTTTCCTTTACCATTATCACATGAAGTTACTAATAAATTTGACATTTGGCAATAAGGACATGACATGATTACAAATATTTTTCAGACACCCAAGGATGACCTGATGCTATGTTGTCCTAATAATTTTTGGTCATACCTTGAGGACTTTGATGATAGTTCCTTTGATCACTTGGATTTATTCTATGAAGAAAATTATCAACCATTGTTGTGCTCAGATCCTGATGAGAGTGAGGAAGTTGTTTGCCTAAAGAAAAATACTTGTGATGAGATTGTCTACCTCCCTTTGATTATTTTACCTCGCTATATCACTGAGGGTATGGTTTGGAAGCATGTCCCTTATCCCAAGTCTTATGTAGGACAAAGAATCCTTTTGGAGTTTAGGGGAAGATTGAGTACCTTAAGAAGAAGCTTATTATCACAGTCTTTTGGCTTCCCCTTAAGAAATTGTCAGTCACCCTTTAGGTGCTTTCAAGTCCTTTCCCAGACCTCATATTGTGAAGACGTCTAAGGTAGCCAACCTTCAGACTCTTTGAGTCAATATTTTGAACCTTTGACTTTTCACGATCCCTTTCTGAGATGGATTGAGCACTTTCTCGGGAGTATGACTTGGCACCATATTTTCCCTCCCACCCACCTCCATGAGCTAGACCTTACAATTTCCAATGATACAATACATTTTCTAACTCCTGTTATTTTTGTGCTTAACTTATCATTGCTTTGGTTTATGATGAAGCACAGAGGCAAGTATTGTGGGACATTGCTAGGGTGGTTTCACTGCATATTTGACTACACATAGCATTCATCCAATAGGTAAGTAGAGGTAAGTAGGTAGGCATTTTCATTCATTGTATATACCATCTGCATTTCATGCTAGAGTAGTTGTATTTCCATTTGGATATATGCGTGTTTATTTTTATTCACTGTACCATATATGACTCAGGGGTTATATCACCACCCCAAATGATTACTAAATTTTTTTGTTGAGATCAAGCAAGTCATAGGTCATGCCAGATATGTTGAGTTTCTCATGCGCTCTACGGTGAGCACATGTCCCCGAGTTGGAGCCAAATTTTATCCCCTAGCCCAGGGATAACTAAGGAGATTATGTCTCTAGGCCCACAAGTCCTAAACATGAAGTACCGAGAGCCATATTGACTTGAGCCTGGCCCTGGAGGGCCCATCCTTCTTCTCCAACTGTTACACATTATTTTCGACATACCTATGACCATTAATGATGTAAACCTATATGTTTCCTTCATAGGGGTCAGTGGCCTAAGTTCCTAAAGAAAGAAGGGAGAAGAACTTTTCCTGAGAAAAGAAGTTGCATTTCCCTTTGTAAAAACCCTATTAAAGAGGATTTTCACATGCTACACTATAGCTAGGGTGCAAAAATGCCTGATTTTCAAAAGTTGTAGCATAGCTAGGTCGCGAAGTGTTTGCAGGTTGCTATATAGTCAGGGTGTGAAAATGCTCATACGTGGGAAAAATGAGCATCTTCTCGATGCTTCTAGAAGGAGAAACTTCCATGGTGAGGTGGAATTTGAATGGCTTGGATATTACTCACTTTCATGATTTAGTGGGATCATCCTAACCTCCTCACCTTATCCTCTTCAACTTATAAAAGGAGAGGAGCTCTCATGGAGAAAGCTAGCTTTTGATTTTGGAGCTTGGATTGGATTGAGCTTTGGAGATTGTTAGCTTGGCTAGATGAGCCATTTTGTCAAGATAGATTGTGAATATTATCAGATCTATGCTCTCAGAATTCTTGGAGTGGAAGTCTTTGGGGAACGAAGGACAGCTGGAAGGTACCTTATGACATCAAGGCCACGGTTATAATCTCTCTTTCACATTTAATATGATACAGTAATATAATTCTTTCCTATAAAGCTTGTTGTGTTTTATTGTATGATTCCTTGATCACATACATAGGTTTATATTGAGTTTATGTTATTACTGTCACTTTGGTTGGTTGTGTTCTTTTGTAGGATCATCATTGTATGAGTGTTGGAACAGAGCTAGGATGGCGATGGCGAGAGGAAGCGATGTTTAAATGGTATGTCACCTATCCCTCTTTAGTTAGTAAATTCAATATTTAAAACTTAAGGAAAAGCGTCATGTTCTGGTGTATTTTGTTCTAGATCTAGGTGGATCTAGGGAAATCGGTAGGTGTGGACACTAACTAATCTCCCTAGATCCACCTATATCTAGAACAAAACACACCAGAACATGACGCTTTTCCTTAAGTTTTAAATATTGAATTTATTAACTAAAGAGGGATAGGTGACATATCGTTTAAACGCCACTTCCTCTTGCCATCACCATCCTAGCTCTGTTCCAACACTCATACAATGATGATCCTGCAAAAGAATGAAACCAACCAAAGTGATAGTAATAGCATAAACTCAATATAAACCTATGTATGTGATCAAGGAATCATACAATAAAACATAAAAAGCTTTATAGGAAAGAATTATATTACTATATCATATTAAATGTGAAAGAGAGATTACAACCGTGGCCTTGATGTCGTAAGGTCCCTTCCGTATATGTTATGAAAAGGGAGTCATCTAACTCACCTTTTCCCTCATATGGAAGAAGCCTCGAAATTCCTGGAAGACATGCCTATTTCACAGCCTCAACTTCCAGCCGCTTATCGCAAGCTTACTCTTGACCCCCCTATAGTTGATGGAATGATCACTCTGGTCCCTTCACCGGTCAATCCGGTTGATCATGTCGTCAATCTAGTCACGTCCTTAGTTGAACCAATTAACAAAGTGGTTGATCCGATACCATCCTCGGTCAATCTCGCTCTCCCCTCAGAGAGTGAAACTAAAGTTGTCGATATGTTTCCACTTGTCGACCCCATTCTCCCCTTGAAGAATGCAACCCAAGTGGTCGATCTGATCTCGTCTTCGGTCGATCCTACTCTCCCTCTAGAGAGTAAACCCAATAGTGCCCATGTTTTTCTCATTGATACAGAATCTACCATGCCGGGGGCTATTCCTCCTTCTCCCATGGAACCCCCTCCAAGTAATGAGGCCATCTATTTTGATTGTGATGTGCTAACTGGACCTCATCTTCTCTCTCACATTCCTTTCCAGATTACACTACAGGTTTGTGGTTGAGACATTCCTCAGACACTGATAGATGAAGGTGTGTCCGTTATTATTTTGTCCTCTTTTTCTTGGCAAGCTTTGGGTTTTCCTTAGCTTGTGCTAGTTATGTAGAATATGTTAGCTTTTAACAGAAGAACTAGTCAACCTTTAGGGACCCTTCCTTAGTTTCCTGTAACTTTGGGAGGGAAAAATGCCTTTATTGATGTCATGGTAGTCCAAGACCCCTTGGATTTCTCTTTACTCCTTGGGAAAGATTATGTCTATGCCATGAAAGATATTGTGTCTACTCTTTTCGTGTGATATCTTTCCCTCACGATGGACGAGTTGTGACTGTTGATCGACTTTCATTCATTGGCCCCAACTGGATTGCCTCCTTACATGGTTCTTATATGCAGATGGTATCACTCCTACACAGGTCAATTATGTGGTGTTGTCTCCCATGGATTCAACTTCTGGTGACTTAGATCTAGTAGTTGACATGGTTATCTCTTTGATAGGGTCTTTAGAGCCTGATCTCCTTACCCCTGCCGCAACCCTCGACATGTGTTCCTTCCAAAGTGTGTTCCTTTCGTCTAGTGAATATCTTTTGGAAGCCATGACCGAGTTTTGTCCCTTGACATGGTATCCTTAGAGCATTGTCCTCTTGGAATCCATGATCAAGAAGAGAGATGAGGATAGTTTTTGCGTCTCTGAGGCAACCTCGTTAAAAAATGAAATAGAGGTCTTTGAGCATGGTTTTCTGATTTCAAGCTCGTTAAAAAATGAAACCAATTACGAGGATAGTTTTTTCGTCTCCGTGGAAACCTCGTTAAAAAATGAAACAGAGGTTACAAGCATAGTTCTTGTTTCTGTGTCAAGCTCGTTAAAAAATGAAATAGTTTTCCCCCTCTCTATTTGAGTCAAGTCCTTCATCTAGTATTTGAAGCTTCATTTCATTCTCCTTTGCAGTTGGATGAAATGAAGCTTGGGGGGGCATTTGCCTCAGCCTCTGGACTTCATGCTGAAGTTGAGTCGCTAGCTTCTTAAGCTAGGGGCTAAGTACCAACCATGCGAATTCGTGGATAATGTGTTGGGAAGTTCAAGCATAGTTTTTACTTTGGTTCAATCTTGTGTAAAAATGAAACCACCTACCTCAAGAATAGTTTTCCACTGGTTCAAGCTTGTGTAAAGATGAAATCAGGTCCAAGCATAGTTTTGTTTAGTTTTAAGCTTGTGAAAAAATAAAATCTATCCCAAGCATAGTTTTGTTTTGTTTTAAAGCTTGCGTAAAAATGAAAACAATCTCGAGCTTAGTCTTTGTTCTTTCTCATGCTCGTAGATCAATGAGAATGTAAACGAGTGCACTTTTATCACTTTTTCGGACTCATAAAGGTTATACGAAAAAGGAACCCATTGGAGTTCCCTTTAAGCTCTTTTCAGACTCTCTAAACATGAAAATATTGTCGAGCGATCTTTGTTCTTTTCACGCTCGTAAAAGTATTTGAAGAAAACGTTCGATGAGTGATAGTTTATCACTTTTTCGGTCTCGTTGAACTAATTTACGAAAAAGGAACTGGGAGAGTTCTCTTTAAGTGTTTTTCATATTATATTGAGTTTATGCTATTACTATCACTTTGGTTGGTTGTGTTCTGTTGGAGGATCATCATTGTATGAGTGTTGGAATGGAGATAGGATGGTGATGGCGAGAGGAAGCGGTGTTTAAACGGTATGTCACCTATCCCTCTTTAGTTAGTAAAATCAATATTTAAAACTTAAGGAAAAGTGTCATGTTCTGGTGTGTTTTGTTCTAGATCTAGGTGGATCTAGGGAGATCAGTTAGTGTCTACACCTACCGATTTATCCTATAACACCAGTGCCTCCACCTTGTCAGAAAAAACATCATCCATCCCATTGGCCTAGTCCTTCAGCAGCAGTGGGTCTTTATCCATGAGGTAATGAATCTGGGTATCATGGTATGTCACTCTGATTCTCAAAACATTTGAATATGTGCATTTAATTCTTTTTACTTCTGACATGTGCTTGGATCTTATGCCTTTCCACTTGTCCACACCTGGGGGGAATGACAGGATGCCCTAGAAATTTGGTTCCCATAAGGTTTGAGTTTCCATTGGGTGGGTTCATGAAATTTCATCGTCCATTCCCACCATACTTATCACTTTTCATCGTTTTTCCCTCTCATCCATCCCCTACACTAGTTCGGGCATTAGGTTTTCCAAACTAGCAAATGGTTGTACCTTACCTTGTGGGAAGAAGGGGCTAAAGGCCTAGAGGGTAAAAGTAGCTAGCAAAAGATAAAATCCAAAAGAACAAAACCTTCATATGCTTCACCCAGGGATCCCCGAGAAAGCAATAAAAGGCTTCTCAGCAAGAAACAGAGAGACCCATAAAATAATAAAATCAATACCTATTTGGAGGATAGGAGGTCTCATCAAGAACCAACCTATTATTTCCATGGGCATGTAGCGGTATGACACTACCAATCATATGGTCACAAGACCAGGGTAGTGGCTCTTGGTCTCATCACGAGCCAACCTTCTCATCTCCGTGAAATTCTTGTGGGTAACATTGTCACCACTGGTCACCATGCCAGGGCAGTGTCCCTTAACTAGTCTCTTGAAATAAAAAGCAATAAGATAAAAATATAAAAGGAATTGAATGGTCTTGGAAACATTTGCATCCATAACAAGGTGCAAATCACCCTCATCAAAGGCACCCATAGGTAATCCATACATTCCCCTGTCATCACTGCACCCATTGCTCAAACATCCCTAAACCACCTCATCCACTTAC
This sequence comes from Picea engelmannii, assembly GCA_009831015.1. Classification (NCBI taxonomy): domain Eukaryota; kingdom Viridiplantae; phylum Streptophyta; class Pinopsida; order Pinales; family Pinaceae; genus Picea; species Picea engelmannii. Next base: position 152,984 of record ML780726.1, read on the forward strand.
ATGGCTTGGATTTGTCTTCACCTAGAAACATCCCACGTCCAATGAGAATTAGCCCAGTAGGACCTCCTGACATCCTCTCCAAGCCTAGCTTGTAGAATAGCATAACGTCTTTGAGCACTTGTCTAGGAAAAGGGGGTTTTATGCACAAGTTTAGATAACTTGATTATTATATGTGTTTGACATTGCTATGATCCTTGTGACTTATGAGCCCATGGAGGGCGTACCTGTTGTTATTGAAGGGCCACACCTGACAGACGGGTATAAATGGGGAGATGATTATTTGGGACCTCCATAGGGCTAAAATCCCATGAGATGGATGATGAGACCCCAACCAGGGGCAGACACATGTCAAAGGCTTGCACCAGAGAGAGAGAGGAGTTCGTTCCACCAGAGATAGCTTGGCAGGCCTGGACCCAGGGGGTCTTGCCCTCCTACAATGATGTTTTCCTTTAAAGTCCCATGATGTTACCTATGTGACCCTTGCTGTCACCCAGCATTTTATGGACACTTTGAAGGCAATTATGTGCCAAGTGGCACGTGTGGCTTGATCCAGAGGCCTTAGGAGGCCTAACGTTTTGCTCCTGGAGGCCAACGTTTCACTAGAGGGGCCTAATGTCACCCTAAAGGGGCATGAAGTCACCTTTCCTACTTGATTTAGGGTTTAATTTTTCATTTTTATGTAAAAATTGGATATTACATGTAAACTGGCCATGTCGACCTTTTTGACCTAATTCTAGTCATTTTCACTGGATAAATAATGGGTTTTCCCTTGTATTATTTGATCATCTTTCACTCACACTTAGTGAGGTATGAAATTTGCACCCTACTTAGGGTTTCTTGGTTGAAATTTATACGCACTTCTTGAAGGAGGCTTATTTTAGAGTATTTTGGCATTTTTCTTGGTGGAAGTGTTCAACTAGGCTATTTGCTAGATGATTCTTGGTGAATGTAATTAAATTTTTGGCAATTCTTCTTCATTGAATGGTTATGGTTGTATATATCTTGCATTTATACTAATATTATGAAATTTCTAGCTTAAAACCCTAGGAGGCTAAAACACATGTTATTGTTCTTGCCTTAATAATTTTCACCTACTAGATTATGCTAGAAAACCGATTTTCTTAAAGCTTTTTGTTAAGGGATTTGTCATTGAAACACCCTAGCACATTTTTCTTCATCTAAGTTGTCATATTTTTCATCTTTGAGCTAAATAAGGATGAAAACTACTAGGGCCTAGGGTTACCTACTTCGTAGTAGCCATTTTCCCCCTAGGGTTTGGTAATTGAAGTCTTGGGCTACCAACACTTCAATTATTTACCCCTCTTGTCTCTAGTTCTCTTATTATCATTTGTTCCTTCAAGATTTTTCGTTGCATAAAAGGAATCCATTTACCCTAAAAAGCACTGATCTAAGCCTTACCTTAAGCTCTCTACTAACTACTCCTAACCTTAGAATAGTCTAATATACTAACCTATTCGTTTTTGTTACTAAAGTAAGCTACAACCATCTATTGCAGCATTAAAATCACCTAAAATAAATTGTAAAGTTGATTTATACACTACATGATTTGCTTCCAACAAATGCTAGTACTTTGCTATTGTTGAGTAATTATTCTTGGTCATTGTAAAGCCATTTTAAGTCATTTATTGTGAAGCAATTATCTCATAAACATTTTTGTTATAAAATTCTTTTTGCTTCATCATATATCAACTATTTCTTTTATTGATAAAGTCCATGGTTTTATGAAGTACTAACAACAAGTTGTACTTGCAAAAGATATATTTTCTTGTTGCTTTGTTTTGGGCAGGTACATCTTAATACTTCACTACTTCATTGGTTAAACCCTGGGACTTTCTGATCGGTGTGAATTGTGAGAGGGCATATTTTCATAGACACTTTAACCTTTGCCTTCTTAAACCCCGGGTCACTGGGGACATCTCCCCTAGGCCATCAACCCTAAATAGAAAGAGGTATCATGTTGAGGTGACAGTGATAGGATAACCTCTTGTTACGCCAATTTGCATTCCTCAACCTTTTTCCTTTGGAATAGGTACAAATTGTGCGATAAAAATGACTGGGACAAGAAGAATACCTTCATTGCTAAGAGGGAGTGTTGAATATTGAGTAGCTTCGGAAGATATCCTTATTGTATTTGACCAAGACAAACCCTAAAGAATATTTTTATATTATATTTTTTAATTAGGCCCTATTGTGCCTTTGTAAAAGTCATTCCTATTGTGCCTTGACAATTAAATGTAAATTAAAAGGGTAAAGTGACAGGTCATCCCATACCTAATTTAGGGAGGCCATACTACTATTTATAAAGGAGGCTAGTGCCTCACTTGGACAGTCACTTATAAGCTCTGTAGTCAAGAGGAAAAGTGTGCAAGTCTTGGAGGAAGAAGCTATTGCGGCTAGGTGTGACGTTGATGAGGGTTTTGGTCTATCTCTTGGATAGATCTTGGTCAAGTGGTGTGTTATTCTTTCCTAGTGAAGGGTTAGAGGAGGATATTCTTCTTTGTTAGTTCCCTCTTGGAGAGAAGCATTGTTCTTGGTTGGCTAATCTATATTGAGCAAGTTTGTTGGGTTTTCTTCCCCTAGAGGGTTTCCCGGGATAATCTTTGTGTCTATCTTGTTTTTGTGATTGCCTCTCTTTCAGTGATCTTATATATGTAGTTAATGTGATAAATGATTGTAATAATAAAGAATAATTGTAACTGCTAGCTGCATAAGTAAAATATCAACATGGTATCAGAGCAGGACTAAAAGAGACCAACTCATAGTATATAAAGAAGTGGCTAGCCTCAACGCACCCTCTCCAAGATTCAGTTTTCAGTGTTGCGGCTATCATAGAATTATAGTTTTTGAATAAACCTTAAGTGTGATTTTTTCTCTGTTTAAGGAGGACGTTGGAGAAAGTAACCACACCTAGGATCTCTCCCTAGGAGGAAGCATCTAGTCCTTGGATCAGAATTTCAAAATTTGAAAGTTGAAAAATTAGGGTTTCCTCATAAACCCTAGGCCTGGTTGCAGTTGCTGCAGATTTTGTGTCAGATTTCATCTTTGACTCAACAATCTCTCTGGTAAGGTCTAAGATCCTCATCTTGAAAAGTTATTTTTTATTTTTACTTGTTCCAGGCAGGATGACTACCAATACCAAGCTTGACGAAAAGCTTGAAGGAGTCGATGACTTCCGAGCATGGAAATACAGAGTAATGCTCATTCTAGAAGAGAATGACCTTGTAAGTTTTGTTGAACAATATATTGAAGAGCTAGAGGGAGATGAGGCCAGAGCCAAATATAAGAAGGATTTGATCAAAGAAAATGGAATCATTGTCGATTCCATCAAGAACCATTTGATTGCTCATGTTTCAACATTAAAACCCCAAAGCAAATGATGGATGACTTGTCCCGTCTATTTGAAGGAAAGAACATCAATCGGAAAATGCCATTGAGGACACAACTCATGAATGTAAAAAAGCAAAATTCAGAAACCATACAATCCTACTTCACAAGAGTGTCCCAGATTAAAGAACAACTTGAAGCTATTGGAGACTCAGTCGAAGAAGCTGAGATAACGATGACCACATTAAACGATCTTCCAAATTCTTGGGAATCCTTCATCCAAGGAATCTTCTCTAGAAGAAATTTATCTAAGTTTAATAGGTTGTGGGGATATTGTACTAAAAAAGAAGCCAGATTAGAGGCATGAAAGGAAAAGATAGAAAGCAATGGAGATCAAGCACTAACAACTCACGCAAGAAAAGGAAAGAACAAGAAAGAAGTTCACTCTCAAAAAATATCTCAGAAGCCTCATAAAGGACAATATTCTCATAAAGATCTCTCAAGCTTCAGATGCTTCATTTTCCAAAATATGGGACATATTGCAAGAAATTGTCCCCCAAGCAACAGACCATGATAAAACCAAGAAGTTTAAAAGGCATCATGCCCATTTCGCAGGAGAAGATGAACTTGATAGGAAAAGAACAAAAGAAGATGATCCAGATTAGACTATATCTTTTGTAATATAGGACTTAGTGCTTCCGAAGAACTTGATTCGTATCAAGTGATATTGATAGTTGTATCTCATTTATTTCCACATGAAAACTTCATAAAGTAAAAGATTTGGAGAATTGTTATATCATAAAGGTCGAGTACAAGTTGTGAAGAAGTATCATTATTCATCTAGACATCATACAGATCAAGCAAGCATTCTGACAAATGCACACTCCAAGTATGCACCCTTCATATTTGATTTCAGTTTTAAGTTTACTAACATTAAATTTTATTGATTTTTATCTTAGCTTGTTGGATCATTATCCATGGTACAGGAATCCAACAAGGCCTCATTTAAAATCAAGAAACATTTTATGTGCTTAGGGGTGGCATATATAAATGCCTATGGTTGGGTGACAATAATGTGACATTATCTATGGTAAAACGAGCACATTAGAATATAAATCACAGTGTTCTATTGTTTCCTGATGAGAAGACCTAGTCAATGGATAATGAATCCACCTTGACAGGAAGCAGAACTTGCTTGAAGTTTGACTCAGATTTTCATATTAAGACTTGGTCTTCAACACAAAGTATATCCTGTAGAGACTCTGAGGTTATTGTAGAACTCAGTAGAAGTCAAGACTCAGAGGGAGCAGGTATGACAGTCCCTATATTTGAGATTGAGTTACCCCTAGTGCCAGATGGTGTACATTGATGGACATTTCTATTGAAAATCTGAAAATTGATCAAAAAGGGAGGGGTAGTGGATCTTGACCTTTGACTAGTTAAAGATGCATTTCCAACTTATTGTATTTTGGGTGCTAAGTTATCCATAGATAGGCCAATTTTAATTGCACCATTTTTTTCCTCTATATTAATATCTTTGGTGCTCTTGGAAGTATCGGCTTGTAAAGTTTCAATGAAATTCTCTTGTATTTGGGGAAGCTTCATAAGTTCAAACAAATAAATATTTGACTTGGTTATCTTTAGGTCTTCCAAGAAATCATATTCCAATTTTGATGCAAGAGTAAAGGGAGGGTTCTGTTTGGGAGCCTTATCGGTAGTCTTCAGTAGTCTTCTAGGTATTAGTTTTTTTTTAGAGGATTCAACTCCAGAATTACTTTTCAAACTCGGCATATTATTTTCAATTTTAAGATCTTTCTTGAATGTTGCTTCCAGAGTAATTTTCTTGACATTCTTAACAAACATCTCCATTGACATGGGAAGAGATAAAGTATAGAACCCGATGGTGACATCTTCGGCTAGTTTAGAAGCTTGTGGAATGTGTTTCATTGGAGTGAGAAAGCATTGATTAAATTTTTTAATTTTTTCTTTAGGTTCCATTTTAATCCTTGAGAGGTTGAGTACTAGTGTCACTTTGGCTTTGTGTTCCCCAAAATTTTCAAGAAAAATGTTCTCAAAAATCCACCAACTAGTGATGGAAGCTTCATCCACAGAGAAGAACCAGGTTGAAGCATTGTTTTCAAAAGTGTGAGGGAACAACTTATAGACAATGTCTTTGTGTCGAATATTTTGGAGTCTAGCCGCTAGTAAGTACTTCTTAACATGATCTTCAACGGAGTCTTTCTTATTTGGGTCGAACTTGGGTAAGAATTTATCAGGATGTTTAGGCATATCATGGAGTTTTCTAGGTATTGCAACTACATCATGGAGTAACCAAGGTTGATAAGGTGGGGGGTTTTGGTTATTTCCGGCCATGGTTCGAGGATTATACAGAACTAACCGTAATTATTCTTCTTGTTCTGATTCTTTTTTTTGTTTCTTCTTTCTCCTCAGAATTTTTTGCAAGTTCACTTCTTGGGGTCAGAGGTGGAGATTCAGGTGGCGAGGGAGGTATACCAC